>CM048841.1:7744644-7757144 GCA_026545765.1 Plantago major
CCACAATCAAGACAATTGGTGAATCCCGTGAAAACATTTCATCAAGTTCATTGATATCTTCTTTTTATAAAGCAAATCGACTTGATTCTTGAATAATCCACATCACTTCCTTCTATTCTAACACAAGATTCCCCTTTTCGTGGAAAAGGCCCATATCCATAATTCTGATTTGACATATGGACAATTCCTCAATATCTTGTTCATTCGCAACAAAATATTTTATTTGCCCGTCGAATATGCTTTTGGGGGAGAGACTATTTCACCAATCGAGTCAATGTATCTAACATATTCATACCTAACGATTTTCCACAAAGTGGTGACGAAACGTATAACTTGTACAAATCTTTCCATTTTCCAAGTCGACACGATCCCTTCGTCCGTAGAACTAGTTTCTCGATCACGACATTTCGAACACCCCTAACAGAGGGACAAAGAGTGCATTTTGAAAGAACTTGTTGTCAACCTCTTTCAGCTAGGAATCTATCGGATTCGTAAGAGAAGAACTTGCATCAAGATCTCAATTCAAACATGGGTTTGATTCCCACTCCATGTTCGAGAAAGATTTACCATGCAAAAGAGGAAAAACGGCGTCTTTGTCTAAAGAAATGCCTTGCGAAAGGGCGTATGTATAGAACCTTTCAACAAAGGGCTCTTTCAACTCTCTCAAAATCGAATCTATTCCAAACATATATGCCATGGTTCTTGACAGTAATGGATATTTGTAGATAATTTTGTAGATACTTTTTCGCACCTATTGCCGATTTCAGATACTTTTCCGTAACTATGGCGATACTACGTAATAGTCAAAATTGGTATCCATAATACGAAGTAGCAGAAAAATTGGTATTCATCTTTCGGGATATTAGGCATAGATTGGGTAGATCGTGGCGAATTCTTTGGAAAAAGCGCGTCTTAATCTAATAAGTGAGATTTCGAATAAGTGTTTACATAATGTTCTTCCGTCCGAAGAAATGATTCATCGAAATAATGAGTCACCATTGATATCGACACATCCGAGATCGCCAAGTGTTTGGGAGTTCTTCTATTCAATCCTTTTCCTTCTTGTTGTTTACGGATATCTCGTTTGTACCCAGCTTCTCTTTGTTTCGGGGCCTCTAGTGAGTTACTGACAGAGTTCGAAAAGGTCAAATCTTTGATGATGGAATCATCTATGATTGAGTTGCGAAAACTTCTGGATAGGTATCCTACATCTGAACCAAATTCTTTCTGGGTAAAGAATCTCTTTCTAGTTGCTCGAACAATTCCGTTCTAAGAAGATATATTTGAATATCAATCTCATCGATCTCATATCAAATCCCATCAATCGAATCACTTTTTCGAGAAATACGAGACATCTAAGTCATACAAGTAAAGAGATCTATTCATTGATAAGAAAAAGAAAAAACTGGAACGGGATTGGGTTGATGATAAAATAGAATCGGATCATCGCGAATGTTGATTTGATTGATGATGAAGAAAGAGAATTCTTGGTTCAGTTCTCCGCCTTAACGACAGAACAAAGGATTGATCAAATTCTATTGAGTCTACTCATAGTGATCGTTTATCAAAGAATGACTCTGGTTATCAAATGATTGAAGAACCGGGAGCAATTTACTTACGATACTTGGTTGATATTCATAAAAAGGATCTATTGAATTATGAGTTCAATCCATCCCTGTTTAGCGTAAAGACGGGTATTCCTTGCTCATTATCGACAATCACTTATTCCCAAACTTCGTGTGGGACTACTACTTTGCACCGCCCATCTCATCGAAAACCCTTTTCGCTCCTTAGCCTTATCCCCTCTAGGGAATTTTAGTGATAGGTTCTATAGGAACTGGACGCTCCTATTTGGTCAAATACCTAGCTACAAATTCCTATGTTCCTTTCATTACGGTATTTCGAACGATAACAAGCCAAAAGTTATGGATGAGGATGAAGATGAGGATTATTACGAGATAAAGGTTGGTGGTAGTGACGAGATTGATGCTAGTGACGCTGCTAGTGACGCGATTGATGCTAGTGACGAGATGGATCCTGACCTTGATACGGAGCTGGAAGAGCTAACTATGATGAATGCGCCAACTATAGATAGGATGTCGGAACTAGGCCCCACCCTTCAATTCGAATTAGCAAAAGCGATGTCTCCTTGCATAATATGGATTCCAAACATTCATGATCTGGATGTGAATGAGTCGAATTACTTATCCCTAGGTCTATTAGTGAACCATCTATCTGAAGGATGCTCCAATAGAAATATTCTTGTTATTGCTTCGACTCATATTCCCCAAAAAGTGGATCCCGCTCTAATAGCCCCGAATAAATTAAATACGTGCATTAAGATACGAAGGCTTCTTATTCCACATCAACAAAAGCACTTTTTCATGCTTTCCTATACGAGGGGATTTCACTTGGAAAAGAAAATGTTCCATACTAACGGATTCGGGTCCATAACCATGGGTTACAATCCACGAGATCTTGTAGCACTTAGTAATGAGTCCTATCGATTAGTATTACACAGAAGAAATCCATTATTAGATCCGCTCTTCATAGACAAACTTGGGATTTGCGATCCCAGGTAAGATCGGTTCACGATCATGGGATCCTTTTCTATCAGATAGGAAGGGCTGTAGCACAAAATGTACTTCTAAGTAATTGCCTCATAGATCCTATATCTATCTATCCAAGAAGAACTTATGTAAGGAAGGGATTCTTATTTGTACAAATGGTACTCGGAACTTGGAACGAGCATGAAGAAATTAACGCTACTTCTTTATCTTTTGACTTGTTCTCACGGATCGACGCTCAAGATCTTTGGTCTCTACCGGACCCGATGAAAAAATGGCATCACTTCTTATGGACTCATTGAGAATGAGTCGGATCTAGTTCATGGCCTATTAGAAATAGAAGGCTCTCTTTCACGGACGAAAAAAGATTGCGATCCGTTTGATAATGATCGAGTTCCATTGCTTCTTCGGCCCGAACCGAGGAATCCCTTAGATATGATGCAAAAGAGATTTATCTATGAAAATACGAATCGGAGTTTGAAGAAGGGAGGAGAAGGAGCCTTGACCCGCACTCAGATAGGAGAATTTATTCAATCACATAGTTTGGGCTCCTAGAATATGGAGCCCTTGGGGCTTCTATTTGATTGTACCGAAAGGCCCGGTGCATTGGGATTTCCCTATTGGTCCAGGGCATTTCGGGCAAGCGGATCCTTTCGATGAAGAGGATGAGCTTCAAGAGAATGATTCGAGTTCTTGCAGAGTGGAACCATGCAGTCCCAGACACGAGATAGATCTTCCAAAGAACAAGGCCTTTTTTTCGAATAAGCCAATTCCTTTGGGACCCTGCAGATCCGCTCTTTTCCTATTCAAAGATCAGTCCCCGGCTCTGTGTTTTCATATCGAGAATTATTTGCAGATGAGGAGATGTCAAAGGGCTTCTTACTTCCCAAACAGCTCTTCCTACATATCTCCATCAACGCTGGTTTATCAAGAATAAACAAGAAAAGCACTTCAATTGTTGATTAATTGTCGAGATGGCTTAGAACCAATAGTTCATTATCTAATGGATCTTTCCGTTCTAATACTCAATCCGAGAGTTATCGATTTATCAACTCTATTCCTATCTAACGGAACGCTATTGGATCAAATGACAAAGACATTGTTAAGAAAAGATGGCTTTTCCCGGATGAAATGAAAGAAGTAATGGATTCTCTTTCGGATAGGCCCTGAAAGGAGAGGGAGGTGGAATGCCAACAAGCGTCAATTCCCTAATTGACCCGACAGTACCCGTTTGGGAACGTCCAGTGCCAAAGTCACCGAATGGATAAGTCGCCAATCCTGGACTATGGAATGTACTTTATCCGCTGGGTGACGGGGGCATTTTTCAGAGGTTTTGAATCTACCCTTGTGTGATTCCTGTTGAAGCATATACTGGGGTGGGTGCAACGCGGACGATTTTAAAGCAGACTCCCCTTCATTAGATAGAGAAGATCACCAAGGTTTTGTGATCCGCTGTCAAACTTATTCCAATTTCAAGAGCTCGGATCAAATCGGTATATCAATACTCGACCCGAGCTCTCTTATTGAATTGCTCATTCAATGAGAATTCTCAATATTCTATTATGCCTTGAAGAGGACTCGAACCTCCACGCTTTTTAGCACGAGATTTTGAGTCTCGCGTGTCTACCATTTCACCACCAAGGCATCTTGAAAGTGCATCCTATTTCATGAATAAGATATCTATCTAGTGTCATCTATTCCATAGATGACAAAGGTGGAATATTTCGATGGATCGGTCATATAAGCTCGAGTTGGACATCCAATTGCTTCGATTTGCATTATCCGGAGAATGCCTTATGTATATATAAAAAAGATGGCCAATCAAACTCATTTTCTTTCTCGATTCAATAGAAGCTCAAAGAGGTGAATAGGGTCCCAAAAATCACGAGAGATGTGGAAAAGCAGCCCGATTGCCTATTCCTAATACTAAATTGATTGGGGCGAGGTAGGGATCGATATGTAATAATAGTATCTATTTAGATATTTTAAAAGGTCAATACCTCGTGCAGTCCGGATAATCCTTTGCTCCACGTACAGGGCTATTTCCAACTAGCCAATTCGAATTCCCAGATGGACTAGCACGCATCTTTGATGCGATCATCGATTCTCCAAGAATTCACAATTTCCATGAGCAAACGTATTAATGACGAGGAAGGAATTTTGGTTATGCTACTAATACTTGTACTTGCTCGCCTATTCTCACCAAGCCCTAAGCCTGGCTGAGGAAGAGTTACAGGTGTAAAACAAAAAAAAGCGGATCGCCTTCGGCATACTATTTGGAATGGTTCCTCATTTTCCATAAATAAAAAAAAAAGCCATTCCAAAGACCCTCCCCAAGTTCCATAGCTTTTGGTCCGATATCCCGATCATGATTTTTCTACCCCTATGGGGAAATTCCCTTTGGGCGGTTGTGGGCGAGGAGGATTGAACCCCGACACCGTGGTTCGTAGCCACGTGCTCTAATCCTCTGAGCTACAGGCCCCACCCGTCCCCACCGGATCTGTTCCTGAGTACCCCAGAACCTTTCCTCTCCCAGCCTTTTTGGCTTAAGAAGATGTGAAAGTGCGTTTATCCCTATAATATAAGAAGGGTGCGTTCCGAGGTGTGAAGTGGGAAAGAAGGGATGTCATAATTGGGGTTTTGAATAAGACTACTTCTTTCTTTTTCATTTTTTTCGTTGAAAAAGTAATAAGAATAAGAGGTGTTAAGCTTTTTATCATCCTGGCGTCGAGCTATTTTTCCGCAGGACCTCCCTACAAGATCGTCACCGCAGTAGAGTTTAACCACCAAGTTCGGATGGATTGGTGTGGTTCCTCTACGCCTAGGACACCGAATATTGAACCGTGAACGAAGAAAGGCATGAGAGAAAAGCCTATGGCTATTGATTCTGAGGCCCCAATTCTTGATCGAAGGGACACAAAGGCCTCGCCCTTCCATCCCTTGGATAGATAGAGAGGAGGCGAGCTTTTGGTTTTTCATGTTGTCAAAGAGTTGAACAATGGTTTTCGTGTTGTCAAAGAGTTGAACAATGAAAATAGATGGCGGGTGCCTGATCGAATTGATCAGTCATGTAGGAACAAGGTTCAAGTCTACCGGTCTGTTAGGATGCCTCACCGCATACATCACTGCACTTCCACTTGACACCTATCGTAATGATAAACGGCTCGTCTCACGTGACCTTCTCTTGAATTCTCAAAACTTCTGTCGCTCCATCCCCGTGGGCAGAGAACCGTCGCTTTCTCGGTGTGCTACCGGAAGCTCTGGGAAGTCGGAATAGAGAGCACTCATCTTGGGGTGGGCTTACTACTTAGATGCTTTCAAAGCTTATCCGCTCCGCATTGCTACCCAGCGTTTACCGTGGGCACGATAATCGGTACACAGAGGTGCCCTTCCCGATCCTCTCGTACTAGGAAAGGTCCTCTCAATGCTCTAACGCCCACACCAGATATGGACCGAACTGTCTCACGACGTTCGAACCAGCTCACGTACCGCTTTAATGGGCGAACAGCCCAACCCTTGGAACATACTACAGCCCTGGTGGCGAAGAGCCGACATCGAGGTGCCAAACCTTCCGTCGATGTGAGCTCTTGGGAAGATCACCTGTTATCCCTAGAGTAACTTTTATCCGTTGAGCGACGGCCCTTCCACTCGGCACCGTCGGATCACTAAGGCCGACTTTCATCCCTCGCCGACGGGTGGGTCTTGCAGTCAAGCTCCTTCGCCTTTGCACTCGAGGGCCAATCTCCGTCCGGCCCGAGGAAACCTTTGCGCCTCCGTTACCTTTTGGGAGGCCTACGCCCATAGAAACTGTCTACCTGAGATCGTCCCTTGGCCCGTAGGTCCCGACACAAGGTTAGAATTCTAGCTCTTCCAGAGTGGTATCTCACCGATGGCTCGGGCCCCCGGAAGGAGGCCTTCTTCGCCTTCCACCTAAGCTGCAGAAAGGCCCAAACCCAATCCTGGAACAGTCAAGCTTCATAGGGTCTTTCTGTCCAGTGCGTAGTCCGCATCTTCACAGACATGTCTATTTCACCGAGCCTCTCTCCGAGATAGTGCCCAGATCGTTACGCCTTTCGTGCGGGTCGGAATTACCCGACAAGGAATTTCGCTACCTTAGGACCGTTATAGTTACGGCCACTGTTCACGGGGCTTCTCGCCGGCTCCCCATCATCAGTCACCAACTTCCTTGACCTTCCGGCACTGGGCAGGCCACCCCATACATGGTCTTACGACTTTGCGGAGACCTGTTTTTGGTAAAATGCCGGGCCTGGTCACTGCGACCCCTTTGTGAGGAGGTACCTTCTCCCGGTTACGGGCTATTTTGCCGAGTTCCTTAGAGAGTTATCTCGCCCCTAGGTATTCTCTACCTACCCACTGTGTCGGTTTGCACAGTACCCCTTTGTTTAAAGGTCGTTCGAGCTTTTCCGGAGTATGGCGTGGGTTACTTCAACAGTGGCGCCTGGTACACGAACATTGGCTCGAGGCATTTTCTCTACCCTTCTTACCCTGAAAAACAGGACACCTTACGTTCTTGAACCGATAACCATCTTTCGGCTAACCTAGCCTGCTCCGTCCCTCGGGACCAACAAGGGTAGTACAGAATATTCACCGTTGTCCATCGACTTTCGCGGCCTGATCTTAGGCCTGACTCACCCTCCGTGGACGAACCTTGCGGAGGAACCCTTAGGTTTTCGGCATTGGATTCTCACCAATGTTTGCGTTACTCAAGCCGACATTCTCGCTTCCGCTTCGTCCACCGCGCTCGCGGAAGCTTCCCTCTAAGGAACGCTCCCTACCGATGTATTTTTACATCCCATGCCTTCGGCAGATCGCTTAGCCCGTTCATCTTCGCGCAAGAGCGCTCGATCGATGAGCTATTACGCACTCTTTCAAGGGTGGTGCTTCTAGGCAAACCTCCTGGCCGTCTCGCACCCTACCTCCTTTATCACCGAGCAATCATTTAGGGGCCTTAGCCGGTGATCCGGTTGTTTCCCTCGACGATGAAGCTTATCCCCATCGTCTCACCGCCGACCTTGACCCCTGTTATTTTGAGGTCCTATCTAGTATTCGAGTTTGCTTCGATTTGGTACCGCTCTCGCGCCCGCACCAAACAGTGCTTTACCCCTAGATGTCCAATCAACTGCGCCTCAACGCATTTCGGGAGAACCAATAGCTCGGGTTCGAGTGGCATTTCACCCTAACCACAACTCATCCGCCGATTCTTCAACATCACGGTTCGACCTCCACTTAGTTTCACGCAAGCTTCATCCTGGTCATGGATAGATCACCAGTTCGGGTCCATAAGCAGTGACAATTGCCCTATGAAGACTCGCTTTCGCCACGGCTCCGGTGGGTTCCTTAACCAAGCCACGCCTATGAGTCGTCGGCTCATTCTTCAACAGCACGCCGTCGAGTCATTTTCTCCTCCCACCGCTTGGGAGCTTACGGTTTCATGTTCTATTTCACTCCCGATGGGGGTTCTTTTCACCCTTCCCTCACGGTACTACTTCGCCATCGGTCACCCAGAGTATTTAGCCTTGCAAGGTGGTCCTTGCGATTCACACGGATTCCACGTGTCCCATGCTACTCGGGTCGAGCGTAAGCTAGTCTTGCTTTCCATCGGACGTTGCGCCATCTAGTGCAGCATTCATGTTGCCGCTAGCAACACGACGCTTGTATTGCTCTCCCACAACCCCGTTTTCACGGTTTAGTCGCTCCCATTTCGCTCGCCGCTACTACGGAATCGCTATTGCTTTCTTTTCCTCGCTACTAAGATGTTTCATTCGCCAGTTGTCTCTTGCCCATGGATTCAAGAAGTTCGAAGGTTGCCCTATTCGAATCTCCGGATCTATGCTTATTTTCAACTCCCGAAGCATTTCGTCGATTACTACGCCATTCCTCGTCTCTGGGTGCCTAGGTATCCACCGCATAAGCCTTTCCTCGTTTGAACCTCGCCCTTACCTTAACTTAATAAGGCTATGCCATCCTAAGGTGCTGCTAAATGGATGGATTTTATCAACGTCCATGAATGAGAAATAATAGATCGAACCGCCGAATCGGAAAAATTAGGTGGTATCATATAGCTTGTATTGGCTAAGTTCATGAGTTGGAGATAAGCGGACTCTAACCACGACATCCGCCTTAGGTAAACCACCGCCTCTCATGCCCCAATCGATTCTACCATAGAGGCCAACGATAGACAATAACTCCCCGAACACAGCTTACAACTTTCATCGTCTGTGCTCTCCAAAGAGCAACTCTTCTCAAAATCTCACAAAAGGTGCCGAGTTGGAATCCCATTCTAACTAAGGATTCTTGTGGTTCCGGAGGTTCCAGCTCAGGAGAACCAGAACGGATAGCTTTTCCCCCTTTCGCCCGACTCTTTGGTCTTAAGAACGTTGGTTTTAAGAATGAGTGATTTGATTGCCCTTCTCCGACCCTCTTGCCTAACCCGAGACGGACTAATGCGGTCCACTTATCGAACAGGTTCTATGGTCGGTCCGTGACCCCTGGATGCCGAAGGCGCCCTTGGGTGATCTCGTAGTTCTACGGGTGGAGATGATGGGGTCGGTCCATGGATTTTCCTTCCTTTTCTTTTGCCGCATTTCGCTCAAAGGGTTGAAGGAGATAGTGCATCAAGTCGCTCGCAAGGGCCAACTTGATCCTCTTCTCCGTGGATCTCGATGAGGGACCCGGGAGAGCCGACTCAACTACCGTCCATGTATGATCTATACTAGATCGACCAACCGCCCATCCTACCTCCTCTACGTTCTTGACAGCCCATCTTTGTCTCAAGAGAGTCTTTCAGTGGCATGTTTCGTCCTCTTCCCCATTACTTAGAAAAAGTGAGCCACCGGTTCAGTACAAGATACTATCATTATCGCCTGGACAATTAGACATCCAACCCGTAATCGCAACGACCCAATTGCAAGGCGGAGCTCTACCAACTGAGCTATATCCCCGAGCCAAGTGGAGCATGCATGAAGTAGTCGATGCTTCTTCTATTCTTTTCCTGGCGCAATGGGCCATCCTGACTTGAACCAGAGACCTCGCGTGAAGTAAATCATCGCACCTATGGCCCAACCAATTGGGAGAGAATCAATCGATTCCTTTTCGAGCGATTCATTCTTCCCGAACGCAGATACAACTCTCCGTTGTACTGCGCTCTCCAAGTGTGCTTGTTCCCCTTCTTCCTTACTCGCAAGTCTTTGTGAAATAACTCCGATGAGAAGAAAAAGAAGGCGTTAAGAGACCCTCCTGGCCCAACCCTAGACACTCTAAGATCCTTTTTCAAACTCGCTCCCATTTCGAGTCAAAGGAAAAAGAATTTCACGCTCTTCCTTTCGGAAGGGAGGATTAGGAAATCCTATTGATTGCGACTTTCTCCGACCTCCGGAAAAGCATGAAAAAAACGGCTCGAATGGTATGATCCTCCGTCACCCCGTAATGAAGGGGTGATCTCGTAGTTCTTGGTCCGTGAAGATGCGTTGTTAGGTGCTCCATTTTCTTTTCCCATTGAGGCCAAACCTAAACCTGTGCTCGAGAGATAGCCGTCCATACATTGATAAGGGATGTGGATTCTCGAGAAGAGAGGAGCCATGGTGGTCCCCTCGACCGCCCGGATCCCACGAGTGAATCGAAGTTGGATCTACATTGGATCTCACCCGAATCGCCCCATCTATCCTCCCGAGGAGAGGTTTGGTTTCAAACCCCGATTCGAGCAGAGGAGTACGCTATGCTAATGTGCCTTGGATGATCCACATCTCGTGGTCAGCGCCGATGAGCACATTGAACTATCCATGTGGTGAGAGCCCTCACGGCCCGCACAACGACGCAATTATCGGGCGCGCTCTACCACCGAGCTAATAGCCGTCGTGCGAGCCTCCCACTGGGGCCCGCTATGCCAAAAGCGAGAAACCCCATCCCTCTCTTTCCTTTTTTTCATGTCGCCACATCGGGGACATGGGGACGTAACAAAGGGATCCTATCCACTTGTTCCGACCTAGGATAATAAGCTCATGAGCTTGGTCTTACTTCACCGTCGAGAAACGAAGAAGACTTCCATCTCCAAGTTTCACTTGGACATAGCTCCCTCTTTTTGTGTTGGGTGTGAAGCGTTGGCAAACCAAAAGACCCAACAAGTAGCTCTCCCTGAAAGGAGGTGATCCACCCGCACCTTCCAAGACGGCTACCTTGTTACGACTTCACTCCAACACTAGCCCCGCCTTGGCATCCCCCTCCTTGCGGTTAAGGTAACGACTTCGGCATGGCCAGCTCCCATAGTGTGACGGGCGTGTGTACAAGGCCGAACGAATTCACCGCCCGTATGGTGACCGACGATTACTAGCGATTCCGGCTTCATGCAGCGAGTTGCAGCCTGCAATCCGAGAACGGGTTTTTGGGGTTAGCTTACCTCGCGGGATCGCGACCCTTTGTCCCGCCATTGTAGCGTGTGTCGCCCAGGCATAAGGGGCATGATGACTGACGTCATCCTCACCTTCCTCCGGCTTATCACCGGCAATCTGCTCAGGTTCCAAACTAAACGATGGCAACTAAACACGAGGTTGCGCTCGTTGGGACTTAACCCAACACCTTACGGCACGAGCCGACGACGCCCATGCACCACTGTGTCCGCGTTCCCGAAGGAACCCTCTCTTTCAAGAGGATTCGCAGATGTCAAGCCCTCGTAAGGTTCTTCGCTTTGCATCGAATTAAACCACATGCTCCACCGCTTGTGCGGCCCCGTCAATTCCTTTGAGTTTCATTCTTGCAAACGTACTCCCAAGCGATATACTTAACGCGTTAGCTACAAGACCTTGCACGGGTGGATACGCATACGCCTAGTATCCATCGTTTACGGCTAGGACTACCGGGTTCTCTAATCCCATTCGCTCCCCTAGCTTTCGTCTCGAGTGTCGGCCCAAAGAGTGCTTTCGCCGTTGGTGTTCTTTCCGATCTCAACGCATTTCACCGCTCCACCGGAAATTCCCTCTACCGTACTCGACTTGGTAGTTTCATCACCGTCTGTGGTTGAGCCTCGATTTGACGATGGACTTAAAAAGCCACCTACAGACGCTTTACGCCCAATCATTCCGGATAACGCTTGCATCCTCTGTCTTACCGCGTCGCTGGCACGAAGTTAGCCAATGCTTATTCCCAGATACCGTCATTGCTTCTTCTCTGGGAAAGAAGTTCACGACCCGTGGGCCTTCTACCTCCACGCTGCATTGCTCCGTCAAGCTTTCGCCCATTGCGGAAAATTCCCCCGCCGCCTCCGTAGGAGTCTGGCCGTGTCTCAGTCCAGTGTGGCTGATCATCCTCTCGGACCAGCTATCGATCATCGCCTTGGTAAGCTATTGCCTCACCAACTAGCTAATCAGACGAAGCCCTCCTCGGCGGATTCCTCCTTTGCTCCTCACCTACGGGGTATTAGCACTGTTTCCAACTGTTGTTCCTCCCAAGGGCGTGTTCTTACGCGTTACTCACCCGTCCGCCATCGAAACACCACTTCCCGTCCGACTTGCATGTGTTAAGCATGCCAGCGTTCATCCCGAGCCAGATCGAACTCTCCATGAGATTCATAGTTGCATTACTTATAGCTTCCTTATTCGTAGACAAAGCGGATTCGAATTGTCTTTCATTCCAAGGCATAACTTGTATCCATGCGCTTCCTATTCGCCCGAGTTCGCTCCCGAAATATAGCCATCCTCGCCTCACGCCAATCCCACGAGCCTCTTATCCATTCTCGTTGAATCACGGTGGGGAGGAAATCAAATAGAAAAACTCGCATTGGGTTTAGGGATAATCAGCTCGAATCGATGACTTCCACCACGTCAAGGTGACACTCTACCAGAAGTTATATCCCTTCCCTGCCCAACCGACTAATCCTAAGTCAAAGGGTCGAGAGACTCAACGCCACTATTCTTGAACAAC
>CM048841.1:7762144-7977144 GCA_026545765.1 Plantago major
TCGAATCAAAGAATTAGTAGATCTCTTCCGACCAAAATGGAAATGGGCTAGGGTTATGAACTTATAATCATGGAATCGAATCGATCATCGATTATAAGTTCATTCCATACCGGACCAGCCGAACAGAATGGGATACGATGAGATAGAAACAAAGACAGGAACCTGTTCCTACTCAAAGTGAGCCTCTTTTTTCTATTTTATTACGATGAGATAGAAACAAAGACAGGGAACCTGTTCCCTACTCAAAGTGAGCCTCTTTTTCTATTTTATTCTAATTCGTTAATTGAATGAATCGAATCTCCCAAGTAGGATTCAACCTACGACCAATCGGTTAACAGCCGACCGCTCTACCATGAAGCTCTTGAGGAACAACGGAAGATTAGATCTCATAGAGTTCAATTCCGTTCTCAACCCATGACCAATATGAGCTCGAACCCTCCTTCGTAACTCCCGAAACTTCTTCAGTGGCCCCTTCCACGCCTCATTTCAGAGGGAACCTCAAAGTGGCTCTATTTCATTATATTCCATTCCTATCCCAATTCCATTCATTATAATATAGAAACCGTTCATAAAGATTCTAGAAAGTCCTCTTTTAGATTCTAGATTTAGGTATGTTAAAGCTTGTCATGCTAAGACTTTTTCGAAAAATAATTCCACTACCCATATTACACATATCTCCTATATAGAAGTTACACATACATAGAAAATATAAGATCTAGAGTACGACGGCTATGTACAACTCAACCAATGATTATTCATGATTCCACGATTGAATCAATTCAGTTCCAAATAAGAGGAATGTTATGGTAAAACTTCGTTTGAAACGATGTGGTAGAAAGCAACGTGTGACTTGAAGGACATGATCCTTTGTGGATTTTGACATCGACCATTTTCCATTTAGTGAGTAAAAAACTAGTTATATATATATATAGAAGTAAAAAAACTAGTTATATAGAGAAACTTTGTGGATTTTGACATCGACCATTTTCCATTTAGTGAGTAAAAAAACTAGATTGTTCATATATCTAGAAAATCATCTATATATAGTAAAAAAAAAATAAGCGCGTATTCGCACAAAAAATCCCAAAAAATCAAGCAGGAGGTTAAATCATGCAACATTTGTATTTTCTATTCGGGAGTTGGATTCCCTTTTGTATCAAGCTAGTCAATTCGGTCGTTGTCGTGGGACTTTATTACGGGTTTCTTACCACATTCTCCATAGGCCCATCTTATCTATTCCTTCTCCGAGCTCAGGGGGCATCGTCATCATCCTTCTTACCATCCTCATCCTTGTAATGATCAGAAGGAGGTTCTTCATAGTCATTCTCATCAGTCTCTTCCTCCTCATCGTCTTTAGATACCAGATCTATCACTTCTGGAAGAGTAACTTTTTGCCCATTAACTTCCTCTTGCTCAGAGGGTATAAATTGAAGTGTCTTGGGCAAGATTGGCTTGAAAGCCATCTGTAATCTGGTCTGACCATCTGCCTTTTTGAAGGCTTGCACCAGTTTGTGTGCCACTTCCTTGGAAAAATCTTTATGCATTAAGGTCGCCACCTGATATTGTTCAGTAGGGAACATTGCATGGATGTAGTTTTCCAGGTCAAGAGCTCGTGCTCGTCTTGTTGGTTGATCTGTGATTCTAAGTATTTCAGAGAGATCAGAGCACCTTAACCTCTTCCATTTCTTGAAGCATTGAATATGCTTTGGCAAGGTATGAGTCTTGAAGAAGGGAAGGAGGTTCTCATAGTCATCCTTTGACTCTTTCTTGGCACTACTTTGAGCCTGAAAGAGAGAGTTTTGAGTTAGTTTCAAAACTTGTGTAGATATCTGGGTTTTAGAGTAGATAGTTTTCTGAGTTACCTATGTGACAGGCTCAAAGATCTTGACTACTGAGGTTCCAGCGTCCCCAGATATCTGGATGCGAGGAGGAGACCTTAATGTCTGATCCTCAACATCTTCTCTTTCTTGAACCTGAGAGAAAACATTATACTTAGAAATTTTGAACAAGAGAAAAAATGTTGACAACTTGTGTATCTGAGAAGCCAATTACCTCTTAAAGAAGAGGCTCAGATACTTGTCTGTCAGAGACTTGGGCAGTCTCTGGTTGTTTCTCTTGTGATGAAGGCTGGACTGCCTCATCAATTTCCATTGGTGTTGGGGACTCCCCAACAACATCTACTCTTTCTTGAACCTGTAAGTAGATAGTGTAAGTGTTTAGAAAGATGATCAGAGAAGTTTCTTTATAAGCATACTTGTATCTGAGTGGAATACCTTCTTTACAAAAGGTTCAGACACTTGTGTCTCAGAAACCTTTGTCGTCTCTGGTTTATTCTCTGAAGAGATGGATTTTGCAGTCTCTTCATCTTTCTTCTCAGTTGGAGCCTATTAGAAACAAACACTTAGTCAAGTGTATACAATAGATACCATGAAAAGTTATGTCTTAAGGAACTAATTTCCACCTGTAATACAGCCTCAGGTTCCTTAAGTGTTGAGGCTATGGTAGCCTCCTTCTCAGTCTCTGAGGCATGCTTTGCAGCTTCCTCTTGTTCTTTTGTTTCTAATTCAGTCTGTAACAAAGAAATTTTTATAAGTAACAAGATTTATAAACATAAAATATCACAAGTAGAGAGTTAAACCATTTAGCTACCTGAGCAGTGTCAGGCTGATTGGTCTCTAGAACTTGTGACCTTTCTATGCTTTAGTCTTGTTGTACCATTTCAGCTTCTTTGTTTGAAGTTTTAGGTACTTCAGACCTTTCCTGAGTGGCTAACTCAGTTGCCTCCCCTGTTTGATCATTCTGAGCAGGTGTCTAAGTTTGATCCCTCTCTAGAAGTTGGGGAACCTGCTCATTTTCATGATTTTCTTCAACATATTGCATTGTTGGCATGTCGAAATGGAGTTCATTGGCCATTTCATCCATCACTTGTGGCTGTTGTGGTTGTCTAGAAGCAGAAGGTTGAGCATTTGAGAGCTCTTCCAGATTTTTAAGTGTGGTGTTGACATCAGCGTCTACCAACACTAGGTCACCACTCATCAGGGCTTCTTTGAAGTTGTTTATACGTGACTTTCCCTGATGATGTGTTGGCACCAACAACCTTTGCTATAGGTGCTTGCTCAACAACCTTTGAGCTAGTTGCTTTCTCAGCAACCTTGGACCTTTTGGTCCTCTTCCCCTTGGCCTTGGTTACTTTTTCAGTAACCTTGGGGGCTGGGATCTCCTCCTTGTCCGATTCGTCATCGAAATCTGGAACGGAGTTATCAACAATCCCTGCTGCTTCTGCAGAGAGTGTTTGAAGTTTCTCACTGCTTTTATCAGCATTGATGGGTTCATCAGCAGTGGCGGCAGGTATCTGAGAGTCGACATTCATAATGGGTATGCCTTCTATTTTGCCAGCAGACTTCTTTTGTGAAATTCTGTGCTTTTTGGTCGCAACGGAACCCTCAGATACCTCATCAGTCTTTCGTTTCTTGGAACCTTTCTGAGATGCAGTAACCTTTTTCATCATGTTTGTATACTCATATTTGTAGAGTAGGTTACTATTGGCAATGTCTGCCGTCTCTCTGAGCTCAATGCCAAGGCACTCCAGTAAGTAGCATATATTCAGTCCATAGCTTACTGTGGCTTTTGGCTCAGCAAGGCCGATTTTAGGCTCAAAGCCTTGTATCTTCTTCACAAATTTCATGAAGGCATACTTCCCCCAATTAAAAGGGTTTTCCAGCCTTTTGTCTTGTTGATTCAACAAGAACATCATCATCCAGCGTTCTTGGCTTATCTGGTCAGCTCCTCCTTGTAGACCATCAAAGCATCTGTGAAGGATACATGCCAACACATCCTAGTGAACCAACAGATGTCTGGTTCTTATGTCAGCAAGTTTGAAGTCGATGGGTGTGTCTGGCTTGTCAAGTTCACACACATCACTGTAGAGCTTTTTGACACCCTCAATGAGATCTTCATCCATGGTGTCAATTTCAAAATCCTTTCCAAGATTTTGAAGTTCAAACAGCTCACAGAAAGTTGTTTCGTCCAACAGGATTTCTTGTCCTTGGACTTTGGTCTTGATAGACACTGTCTCAGTGCCTTCAGAGACTTTGGAGATAATCGTGGAGTTGTTGTAAAACTCCATGACATCCAGTGAAGAAACTCCACTGGGAAGAGAAGATAGAAAGCCCTTGATTTGTGCCTTTTCAAGCATATCAAGTACCATCTTTCTGTCAGTCTGGTTTTCTATTACAGCTACAAGGTATTCCTCAATCATGGCACCACCCCAAATCATCCTGTGATTTGAAGTCCAATGATCAGGATTGAACTCTCCAATCAACCGATGGTTTGTTATAACCAGCACTAGTGCTTGCTTTTCAGCAGTACCAGATGTAGTAGCTTGGGATTTCTGGGTAAGAGCACGTTTTGGAGCCATCTCTTTAAATAGTGAAGTTTTTGAAAATCGAGAAGAAATTAAGGTAGGAGATTAGTGATTCTTTGCAGAAAAAACTAAGAAGGAATCAGTAGTTGCAGAGAAAATTGCAGGGAGATTTCAGAGTATTTTGCAGTTTTTGTGCAAGAGAAAATGTAGGATTACGCGAAAGTGATTCCTTTTGCCAAAATCCTATATATATAGCAGTGTAATTCCAACAGGCAAAAATACACAAATTAATTTTGTGCATTTGTATTTGTGTACGTGCAGTAAGGCGTGGGTAAAATTCGGTTTGCATTAAATGCTTAGTGGGCCACGTCTGAGTTTTTACAGTCCACTATTTTATAGAGAATTAATCTCAGCATTTAAAATGGAACGCCCATTTCATCAATGGTTGGGATTGCTTTTCCAGGAATGATCACAATCAACCCATGTGATTGTGTCCAATTAATGAATTTTGGCGATTAGCTATCTGAATCACATCTCTTCTGTGTGACTAAGGGACAATTTTGTATCTGAGTCTATCTCACACACAGTATTTGTTCATGTTTTACACAAAGATAGAAATAATACAAATTTCAAGAGAGTAGTTGACTGTAGACAGTTGTACTATTCTCTTTTGTGTTCCCCCTCACTGACTGGTCTAGATATCTGAGTACCTGTATCAGAAATCTTCAAATAGCCATTTTACCCTTTAACCTTTGATATTCTGGATTCCTGTTCCAGATATCTTATCTCTGCTTTTTCCCTTCTCAATCATACTGAGTTCCTGTCTTACTCACATTTTTAGCTTCTTTTAGTATATGAGTTCCCGTCTCAGATACCTTTTTGCCTTGAATATCTAGATGCCCGTTCCAGGTATCTTTCTCCTTTCTGAATTTCTGTCTCAGAGATTAGAACTTTTCAGTTCCTTTGGTAGCTCCATTAACCCAAGACTATGTCTCAAGGTTAAGAACCTGCTTTCTTGCAAAGGCTTTATAAAGATATCTACAAGTTGGTCTTCAGTTCCAATCTTGAGTATCTCTATATTGCCTTTTTCAACATGGTCTCTAATGAAGTGGTGTCTAACATCAATGTGCTTTGTTCTTGCATGAAATTTAGGATTTTCAGTTATGGCAATAGCACTTGTGTTGTCACAGAAAATCGGAGTTTTCTCTTCATTGACCTCATTGTCTCTGAGTTGTTGTTGTATCCACAATATTTGTGAAGCACAACACCCAGCAGCAATATATTCAGCCTCTGTGGTAGATGTGGCAATTGAGTTTTGTTTCTTTGTGAACCATCATATTAATCTGGCACCAAGAAATTGACAATTTCCTAAGGTTCTTTTTCTATCAAGCAATGATCCAGCATAGTCGGCATCAGAATAGCCAACTAAACTCAATCCACTGTCTTTTGGATACCACAATCCAACTTCTACAGTACCCTTTACATACCTTAATATTTTCATAGCAATGTTGTAGTGTGATTGCATTGGATTTGTCTGAAATCTAGCACACACTCCAACTGCATATTGAATATCAGGTCTACTTGCAGTGAGGTACAGTAGAGACCCAATCAATTTCCTATACTTGTGTTCTTCAACACTCTTGTCAGATTCAATATACGTCATTTTGGTTCCAATGCTCATAGGTATCTTAGCATTCTTTTCAGAAGACTTTAAATTAAACTTGTTGAGCATATCATTTGCATACTTTGTTTGGCTAATAAATATTCCATCATTAAGTTGCTTGACTTGCAATCCTAGGAAATAGTTTAATTCTCCCATCATGTTCATCTCAAATTTACTTTTCATGAGCTTAGCAAAGTCTTCATAAAGTTGCTTGTCTTTAGATCCAAATATAATGTCATCAACAATACTTGACCTAAAAGTAGTTTCCCTTCATGGTTCAAAGTAAAGAGTGTTTTATCAACATCTCCTTTCTTGAAGCCACTTTCCAACAAGTATTTGGCTAAAGTATCATACCATGCTCTCGGAGCCTGTTTCAGTCCATATAGAGCTTTCTGAATCTTATAAACCATTCTACTTTCTGTGGAAACCTCAAAGCCTGGTGTTTGTTCAACATAGACTTCTTCAGAAAGTTCACCGTTTAGGAATGCACTTTTAACATCCATCTGATAAACTTTAAAGTCATTATGAGCTGCAAAGGCTAGAAATAGTCTAATTGTGTCCAATCTTGCAACTGGAGCATATTACTCGTCAAAATCTAGTCCTTCTGTCTGGGTGAATCCCTTGGCAACCAACCTTGCTTTGTTTCTGGTTATTTCACCAGACTCATTCATTTTATTTCTGAAAACCCACTTGGTTCCAATTACAGATATTCCGTCAACAAATGGAACCAGTTTCCAGACTTTGTTTCTCTCAAATTGATCCAACTCTTCTTGCATTGCAGAGATCCAATCTTGATCCTTCAATGCTTCTTCTATAGTTTTAGGTTAAATATTTGAGATGAAACATCCATAAAGAGAGTCAGCAATTGCTCTCCTAGTTCTAACTCCTTGGTCTAAAGGACCGATCACATCCTTGGTAGGATGATTTCATATCCATTTCATAATGGGTTTTGAACTAGTAGGATCAATATCATTTTGATCTGAATGTGAATCAATATGATCTTGATAGGATACTTGTGCAGTATCTGAGATATCTGACACATGGGAAATGCCATGGATATCTGACACTTTTTCAGTGTTGGAGATATCTGGAATTTGATTTTCAGCAATCTCATTCTCAGAAACCTCTTCATGATGAAGGTTCTCAGTAACTTGTTCCATTTCTGGAATTCTCATATGAAATTCTTCATCATGTCTTAGAGTCATCTGGTTGTTACTAAGCAATGGTTGCTTTTCATCGTCAGATTCATCCTCTAAGTGAATGATAGAGTTTTCTTTTGAGGATTCTTCTTTAGAATCTTTAATCATTAGTTCTTTGAACCTATCTGAGAGTTCTTCATTCAAGGGTACTTTCTTGTTTCCTTCGTAGAAGACTACATGAACAGATTCTTCAATCTTTTGCATTCTTTTGTTGTAGATTCTGTAGGCTTTGCTATTCAGAGAATAACCAAGAAATACTCCTTCATCTGCTTTTGGTTGAAATGTTCTCAAGTATTCTTTTCCATTGTTAAGAACAAAACATCTGCAACCAAACACCCTTAGATGTTTGATACTAGGGGGTCTACCAATCAAAAGTTCATAAGGAGTTTTTTCATGGTGTTTGTTAATCAAACATCTATTTTGAGTGTAGCAGGTTGTGTTATGACTTGACCCAATAGATTTCACTTATTTCAGTGTCAGCATGCATTGTTCTTGCTGCTTCTTTTAGGGTCCTATTCTTCCTTTCAGCAACACCATTTTGTTGTGGTGTCCCTACGGAAGATAGTTGATGTTGTATACCTTTGCAGGTACAAAACTCTTTTATGTACTAGTTCACAAACTCAGTACCATGGTCTGTTCTGATTACAGATACCTTGTCATTTTTCATGACTTCAAGCTTATTCAGCAAGTTGGGTATCTCAACCCTTGCATCAGATTTTTGTTTGAGAAATACAACCCAAGTGAATCTTGAGTAATCATCAACAACAACCAGACTATACTTCTTTCCTGCATAGCTACTTACAGACGATTCAAAAAGATCCATATGTAACATTTGCAGTGGCCTTTCACTGGAGTGTCTAGTTTTAGACTTGAAAGATGTTTTGGATTGTTTTCCCATTTGGCAAGCTGAGCATATACCATCTTTTCTATATACCATTTTGGGTAAACCAACCATCAATTCTTTCTTGGCTAGCTTGTTCAGAGTTTTGAAGTTCAAGTGACTCATTCTTTTATGCCATAGCCAGTGTTCTTCAGTGTGGCCAGATGGACTCACCATGAGACATTCTTCAGTTGTGGCAGATGCCCAGTTAGCAACATAAAGATTTCCTTTTCGCCTAGCAACCAAGACTGTCTGCTTTGACTCATTGTCAATTACTTTGCATAGTTTTGACTTGATCTTGACAGTGTACCCTTTGTCTACCAATTGACTCATGCTTAGGAGATTATATTTCAATCCCTTCACATGTAGTACTTCAGAGATTGTAAGAGCTCCAACTTCAGATTGCCAAAACCTATGGTTGGATTTTCATCTCCTCCAACAAATCTAATAATTGGTCCATTATCGCATTTTCTTTAGTTAATCATATTTGCTTTGTCTCCTGTCATGTGCTTCCCACATCCACTATGAAAATGCCACTTCGGGTTCTTCCTCAGAGTGTTCTGCACAAAACAGGAAACAAGGAGTTAGGCTCTCATTCCAACAATGGAACCTTCTGGACTTAAGAATCTCCCTGTAGGAATCCATTTCTGAATGAACTTCCTTGGGATATTCTTTTGTCTTGTTGGAACATAAGGAGGAATTTTAGGTAAATGATTGGTATCATTATCATTTAAAGTTATTTTCCTTCTTAGTGTGTTCCTTGGTGCTCCTCGTGGTGCTTTCAGATACCTGTCAGATTGCTGAGTCTGCTTTTCAGCAAACTTAACTTTCCTTGCCAGATTTCTTCTAGCCTTGGCATTCAGAATGGTCGTAACCTGTTCTTTCTTCCACTTCTGATGATTGCTATGTGCAATCCTGGCTTTCATCCATCGTTCTTGCTCTTGTTTATACTCACGAGCGAGTTGTTTCCCGATGGCTTTATAGCCAATGCCATTTCGAGCACCTGGTGCTGTCTGAGTTCTCTTCTCATCAGCTTTGCTAGTATCTGGAACGTCTTTTTTTTCCAGAAAACATGATGGTGGAAAATTTGCCTGCTCCTGCAATTTTTCCTTTCTGAGAGACATAGCATTGTGGGTGATTACACTTTTCAGTGTTATGTTTCTTTACAGAAACATTCCCAACAGTTTTCTTTTGGACTTGTTTTTCCCACAAAGGTTTGGTTGCGACTGCCTTTCCTTTGTCAACAACCTTAGCTTTCTGACCAATGATTTAGGTTATTTCAGAACCATTTTGCTGAGCACTAACAAATGTTATTCTTTCGTCATTCTTATTCAGAGTAGTAGAGCTATTTGTTTGTGTGTCCATCCCAAGTCCTCCCTTTTCTGAAGGATCTCTTAAATAAGAGTGTACTTCAGTAAGAGTGTCACAAGCATTGGCATAGGATTGAAAAGATAGTTCTTTCTTCTTGAGTTCCTCATTTTCAAAAAGAAGATCTTTATTTTCCTTTTGGAGTATATCCATTGCCTTTCTGTGTAACTTCTCCGTTTCAGATATCTGTACTTCGAGAAATGCATATTCAGCATCCTTTTTCTCAAATATCTTGAGTAATTGTGAATTTTCCTTCTCAAGAGAATTCTTTTCTTCTTCAAGAATGTCGGCTCTAGCTCGGATCATTTGAAATTCTCTTTTGTAGAGATCAAGTTGTCTTCTAAAATATTCCGAATCTCCGATTTCTTCCTCATCACTCTCATAATTTATGAATTGAGGAATGTTGGTTACCTCGTCAGCCATTAGGCAAGGCTCAATGTTGGAGCAATCTGGATAGATCTCCTCAGCAACCCCACATAATTCCCTTTTCTTTTGACCAAAGTCAACAAGTTCATGAGTGATGCCACATAATTCTGGAGAAGGTAGTTTGGAGTCATCTGAGTCTTCTTCCTCAGATTCTGACTCAATGTCGAGAGCATCCAGTTGGATTTGAATCTTTTTCCTTTCTTCAGTGAGCAAAGCTCTCTGACCTCTCTTGAAGTTTCTTCTATCTTTCTTGTCACCTGTCTTTAGCTTATTGAAAACAGGGCAATCTCTTTTAAAATGACCAGGTTTCTGACAATAGAAACAGATATCGTTTTCGATTTCTTCTTCCTCAGTACTAGATGCTTGCTGAGCCGGCTTGTTCAGCGAGCTTGAGAGCTGCATATTTTTGTACTGGTGATAGTTTGAGCCTAGATGCTTTTTCAGCTTCTCTTTGGCTTTTCTTCTCTCAATCTCACGACTGACGTATTTTCTCATTTGCTTTACATCAAGAGAATCTTCCTCAGTCATTTCTTTGGTATCCTTCTTTTCAGAAGTGCCTTGTGTTACTAAAGCAACATTGTGAATTTTCTCAGCAATTGTTTGTTCTCTCTGAGTTGTTTCATAGTTGACATTAGCTAAGTGGGAAAAGAGTTCTACTGGAGTGATATTTGGCATTCCTTGGTTGAAATAAAAATACTGAGTATGTTCCCAGTTTTGATTCAAGCTTCTCATGATAGTCTTAATCTTTTCAGAGTTAGAGTATCTCTCGCTTTCTCCAAGTGCAGCCATTTCACTCATCAATGTTGTGAACCGGAAATCTAGTTCTTCAAGAGTCTCTGTGGGACCTTGTTTAAAGTTTTGGAATTTGAGCTTCAAAACTTCGAACTTATTTTCGTTTGTTTTCTCAGTGCCGGCACAGATTTCCTCCATCAGTTGCCAGGCCACTTTCGCCGTTTTTGCATCCCACAGTTTACACTGTATGTGCTCTGGAGTGGAACGTATGATGATATTGTGAGCCTGGCCATCCAGTCAATTTCTCTTGGAATCTTCCGATGTCCAGAGCTCTCTGGGCTTTGGCTCGTAAACAACTTGACCAGTAGGTCTTCCACTGGTTGAAGCACCTGTTTGTGAGGAACCACCACTTGGTTCTTCATCAATGGGAACTCTGTCTCTACCATTAGAAACCTCCATGACCTGCTTGAGTTGTTGAATGACTATGGGGCCATTCTTTATTACTTCGATCATTTCATCACTGATGTCTTCTAGGTGGAGCATCATGTTGTTCTTCCATTTCTCATAATTCTTTGGCTTGAGAATTAGAGCGTCACTTAAAGACATCCTACAGTAAACACACTAAACAGACAAATCAAGTGTAGGTGAAAAGCAGTTAGTGGGCACTTATCTGGGATCTAGGTTCAGTGCAGAAGGCTTGGGAACCTCCCGCTCTGATACCACTTATTGGTCCAGAAAATGGCAAAGGAAAAGACTAGGGGGGGTGAATAGTCTTTTACAACTTTTGTCGATACACACAATTTCTCAGATATCTGTGAGGATATCTGATACTTAATTTCATAGAGTGGAAGACTTTTCTGTGATAAGTGCACGTGCTCAGCAAGATGTGTGTAAATACTCAGCAAGGTAAATAAAGCAATTAATAAGTTGCAGAAAGTAAATAACACTGATCTTTATAGTGGTATCTGAAGGTGGCGTAATCCATCAACTAATCCACTTCGGCCTTTCTCAGACCTAGAATCCACTAAGACAGATAATTGAGTTCACCTTACAAATATCTTCTCTCGATTCCTAAATACACTAGGTTCCCAACCAAGTGTTCCCCCTGAGTTATTCCCCGGCTCCCAGCCAAGTAATTCCTATACTCAGTAACCTTGGAGTTATTCCTTAGTTTTCCAAACTAAGTACTTCCTGTACTCCACGCCGTTTAAGGTGTTGGTTAAAGTAGTTTGTCAGGTGAGTAGTCTTAATAACTTTCTCAGTTATGTAGGAATACTCTATAGAACAAGAATCACTTAACACACTTCACAATGTGTGGTGATATGTTCTTCTTGACCAAGTCTATGTTAAATGTTCTGGAGAATGAAACTCAGATACTTGATCTTTTGATTCAACTCCTTCACAGATAGCAATGCTTGTTAAGGATCAAGACACTTAGAACTTTCGTGCTACTTAGGATTCAAAAGCTTAGTCGCAACTGTAAGCTAAAGAGTAAGTAGGTTGAAGGCTTGTATGCTTGAAAGAAATAAGTTCGTTCTGTAAGTTCAAGGTGTTCAATGTGTGTGTTTCAAGCATTCTAAGTGATGATATTAATAGTTGAAAATCATGCCGTTTGAATAGTATCCGTTAGGCTTAATGAAATTCAAACTATTGATATCTAAAAATAGTACTGCAGAAGATGTTGTCTCTTTTCAGAGATTTCCTCATTTGTTCAGATGTCTCTGTCTGCGCATTTAGTGCATTGTACTATTTTTGTCCTGCAGTGCCAACGGAGCTATGCACGCTTTCTGAAGCATTGCATGTCCCTTTCCAGAGACCTTCTCATCTCCAGATACCTGTTGAAACATTGTTTCCCAGAAACATAGTTTTATCCAGGGTATCTGAGCATAGATATATGTGGGCACTTTTCCTCGTTCAGAAACCTTGTGTTCTCAAATGTCTTTTGCAAAACTTTTTTATTGAAAAATGCTTGTTTATTCAAGATATCTGGACACAGGTATCTGATGACCTTCGTCTTCAACAATCTTGTGCAGTCTTCAAAACTTCAAAATTTGTTGAACTCTCCTGCTGGATGCCTTCTTCTTGGTCTTCATCGAAGATATAAAAATTACATTCAGAGACCTAACATCCTATACAAGATTTGCTAGACTAACATACTTGGTGATTTTCCTCTTTTACAGTGTTCAAGTGAAACAAGAGTACTAACCACCTTTCTGAGCTAAAATAAGTCATGAGGTTGTTGATCAAAATCTAAACAGATATTATTCCTTACAGATAGTGAAAAGATCCAAAGAGTTCTCCAGCAGCTACTAGAGAAGAACCAAGAGAGAGAAAAGGAAAAATTCCCTGGTACTCCCGAGAGGGCAATGGCTATTAAGGTGATCAGAGAAACACCGGTTGAGGTGACTGTTTCAGAAAATGAGACCCGTGTTGAGGTTTCAAAACAGATTTGCGCAGCTTATGGATGTGCATCGTTGATCCCGCTTGCTAGTGAAGTAGCAGTAGAAGAGGTGATAATCCCCGGTAATTCTGTTGAGGAGTCTATCCCGAAACAAAAGGAAGATCCTGCCATTCCCGTTGAAGAATTGGGTTCTGCGAAAGAGGAAGATTCTGCAGTTATAGTAAACACCCCGGAAACTGGAGCAGTTGAAGTTCCTGCCAAGGAAGAAGAGTTAGAATGTGAAGGAGCATCCTCTCAGTAAAAAGAGCTTTAACATCGTAGTTGGGATGGGAAATTCAAAAGTCATTGCGACTTTAGACATAGGAGCTACATGTAATACAATCCCATACAGTCTGTTTAAGGGATGTGGCTTCACAGGCTTGGAAGAGATGAAAGCTCGACTCCTAATGGCGGATGGGTCACATAGAAGACCAGTTGGACTGGCAAAGGGTGTCGCGGTTAAACTGAATGGTGAAACAGTTATCACCAATTTTGTTGTTCTGAAGGATGTCCGGGAAGATCAGAAGACAGGACCCGATACAATCCTCCTTGGCTGGCCATTTTTATTCGCTTCCAGAATGGATATAAGCGTATTTAGACGCACAGCAACATATGAGGTGAATGGTAAGGTCGGCATAGTGAAGGCACTGGATTATTTACCTCAGGATTTTATCTACAAGGATTATTCTGCGGGGTATGTTAGACCCCTTTATATATATATATCTATTCGCAGGTGCAAGGGCAAAGAAATTTGGGCATGGAGAAATCTAGTACCCACCATCGCAAATGAACACCACCAGGAAAGTTAGGTCATTCTCCTCCGTCTTCTACACATCTGGGAAACCATCAATCAGGGAAGCCACTTCCTATCAACTCTCTACTTTTTCTCTTTTCACTCGTTTGCTCGAGGGTGAGCACGAGTTCAGGTTTGGGGAGGGGTGTTTCGAGTTTTGATCTGCTTTAGGCTTCTTGCTTGCTTGTTTTCAGATGTGTTTCTTTATGTGTTGCTTTATGTATTTCTTATTCGAGTCTTTTAGTCTGTTAGTCTAAGTCTGTCTCCCAAGTCGAGCGTCTATTGCGTGTACTAAACCTGTTTAATGCTTTTGCTTTGATTGATCCTTGGCTATTAGCAGTTTGCATGTTTAAGTTTGCTAAGTTCATTTTTGCTGTAAATAGAAAGTATGTTCTAATTCTGTAGTCCAAAAAGAAGCCTGTGAGTAAACCTTAGCCGATGAAAAAATATTGTACCGGCGCCTGTGTGATTTAATTCGGGAAGTGCAAACTCCCTTGTTTGCGCCTCATCATTCTCATGTGTACTCTGTGTAAGTTAAGTATGACGAACGGCATGCTTTACAGTCGTATTTGATTATGCCAAACCCGTTCCAAGAACAGGTTTGGGGAGGAGGTTTATGTGCATTACTTGTATTGATAAAGACTGTGTTCAGGTTTTTCGTTCTCTTCAAAAAATAAAATAAGTCTCGGAGTGGATCTATGGTACTAGTTACCACCGTTAGTCGTATTGGGCACGTTTCAGATACTACCTATATACCGGCGTGGCCCTTAAAAGCTATATGTCCGTGAGGGTTGATGGCGTGTAATTAAACCAAAGACGCATAAAAAGTGCGGACTTTTGGTAAAACAGACACTACCAAAAAATTGAGACAGAAAAAATATATAAGCATATGGGTCATATATAAGACTGCAAAAAAGAGTATGCAAAAAATAAAATATTGAAAAAAGAGAGAACGGCTGCCTTTTTTATGAGTCTACTGTTGATTGTTACAGAGCTATAAAAAGTCCCTTCCGACTTAATTGACTGAGTACATTGCATGAGGTATTTGAGGCATCTTTGTGACGCAAGTCACCTTCCTTATCTCTTTATATTCTTGAGTGATTACCCCTACTGGACACTTCCAGGAGTGTGAGAGAATAGATGCATAGGATCCACTTGTGAGGGACTACCGCGTTAGACTTAAGTTCTATTTACTTTGGAAACGAACTTTTTGAACTTGTGCATGTTATTCTGTGAATGTGAGTGTGATGTCAAAGCTTCTGCATTTTTTGGGCTTATTATGTGCAATCGTAGACTCGGTAGCTTGGGAGCTAGACTTTATTTTGTGTCTATGTGTTTTTATCTGTTTTTTCCTTTTTCTAGGTTTTTTTAGAGAGTATGTTGCTTGAGGACAAGCAAGGGTTCGGTTTGGGGAGTTTGATGAGTCGGTTTTACATCGTCTCATCTAGTCTTTTTTACCGTCTTTTTGTTATCCTTAAGTATAGTTTTAGTAGTTTTCTAAGAGTCTTTTTACTTGTTTTGTTCTTTGTGTATTTTTTAGTTATTTGGCTAAACCGAGCTAATTGAAGGCAAAAGTGGTGTATTTTAAATGCACCTACAAGATATGAAAGTCGTAATGCCTCGTATGGTTGCTAGAAGTGGAGCGGGGAAGCCAAAATACCAAGAAACGAAGTTAAAAGGAGCAAAATCGAGCGAAGAGGACAAAAAGGGGCAAAATCGTAATTACCGGAAGAGGTGGCGCACGCCAATTTGAAGATGGCGCCCGCCAACACCATCCAGTATGTGTTGGCGGGCGCCAAGATCTGATCCTTGGCGGCTGCCAAGTCTATCTTGGCGGGCGCTAACTCGGATTTTTTGCCCTTCGCCGTTTTCTTTCCTAATTCACCCATACTCCGCTTTTCTTTCTTTTGTATTAGTAAAAACATCGACTATTACTTTTCATATTCATTCTATTGTAGAAGATTGAACTTGGATCTCAAGCTAGACCTTGTTTCCAACGATTTTCACCTTGTAATCCGACGATTATCATTGATTGGGAGCGTAATCTACATACTTTCTTGCATCAATCGCTTCAGATTCTTCAGGTTCTACCTAGGGTTTGTGACAACGAAGGGTAAACCTGTATCAATTGATCGATTCCTCGTATTTAGTATTAGATTATGTGTGTTAATCGTTTAATTGCTTATTTGATTATGTCTTCGCATAACATGAGTAGCTAAACACCCTGATTATGGGGTGGTGACGGATTCAAGAATACTAGCTAGGGTTTATGCGTTTATGTATAATCAGGTTACGATTACTTTGTGCTTTTTAGATTAAATTGCATATCCTGCTATTACGTTTGATTCGCAATCAGTCAAAATCACTATTAGATTAAGCATTTGATCTCTAGCAACCAAAACGTTTTTCGTCTTGCTTTAATCTAACAGTTAGTTGCAAACGGTAATAGTAGGATTAGCTTCATTGATCGTAGCTTAGTGAAATTGACGCCTTCACTAATGATATTCGTTTTATGAACCCAAGTAGTGACAACTTGAGGTAATCGTTTCCTGTGGATCGCATATTTCTTGTTAGCTAGCTTATTCTCTAGTCACCACTCCATAATTCTCCTCATTCATATATCAATCTCGTTAAGTGTCAATCATATCTATTTTGTCTGCCTAGTTGTTTACTGTTACGATAGTTAATCAATCCGTTGCCGAAGCAAACAGACTTTTACTGCTTTTCATATTGTTACTTCTATTCGTAAACTGAAGCTCAGCTTAGTTAAGTCCCTAGAGACCGACCTCGGGGTTAATTTCATTACACTACAGGTTTTCATAGTGTCGAGAGTTAGCTCTTGCCTAAGTAAACAAATAATTAAAACTTTGATATTGACACATCACAAGTCTTACAACATATAGCACGAGTCAGAAACCGAATCCGACATGAAATCTAATCATTTATATTAATACTTCAATATCTCGTATTCTGAGACTGAGTATGTGGGGACTTCGTGTGCCGTTCAACTCCAATTTTGTGGTTTGGAAATGAACTCATATGATTTGTAATGAAAAAGTTCCATGGTTGGTTTATTGATAACAAACTTTGAACGTCCATAATTGAAAACCTATATAATTAAGTAATCAGGAGAGATAGTGACGCTAATCTTAATTGATAAGTTTTTCAGTTGATATATACAAATGAGTCCCCCCTACTAATTCGCGTATCAGTACGAACTCGAACACAATCCGGCTACAAAGCCAAGGAGACACACTACTCAAGAAAGCCGACCTCTCTGACTTGGAAGAAGGAGTGGATTAGAGATCAAGACAAGATACACTTTTGGTCAGGTCAACCCTATCTAAGTAGGGCCGACCAGGCAACCTCATACGAGAAATCAGGAAGTTCATCTGGGGAGAAAGAATAGAGATCTGCCGACCTCAATAGGAGCCGACCTCCTAGAGATCACAAGTCTTCGCGTGATCTAAACGCGCCACTTTACTACGATTCCACGTATTACAAGGTGATTGCTCCGACCAACCTCCGACCACCGTGCGACCAACCTCCGGCTAGGTCAGAGGTCTATCCCCCGGAAGTTCTCCTATAAATACAAGAGCATTTATTCACATTAGACAGGTTGACCAACCATCAACATACTACTCTGTAATCTACTCGGCTAATTTATATCCAACCAGCACTTTTGATTTATATAATCTGTTTGTTCCAGAGTTAACTGTTTTTATACCACATCACCAGTGAATCAGTGGTCAGTATGTTGAAAATCTTAGTTATACTGATGCTTAAATTTACTGGAGTACTCAACTTGTAGGAATTAAAGAACATGAATATTTACGTCAAATTCGAACCAAATGGCATGGAACATGAACTGGTGCATGCGAGATAAATCGATTCACTTGTTGAAGTTGCATGATTCGCATGGGCAAATCTAGAATTTTTTTTTGCTCCGTACTCCACTATAACTAATTAAAAAATAAAATAATTTTTTAAACTCTAAAGTATTAATAAACATAAAATATATTAAATTCATACCTAATACCGATCTTTTGTAGGTATTATGGAAAGTTACAATTTAATATATATACCATTATTATAAGCGCATAGGAGTATTCACCAGTCAAGCAATTTAAATATTTTTTACTAAAAAATTATTTATAATTAGACATGAAGTGTTTAAATATCATCTTTTTATACAAATATAATGAATACACCACTCCAAATGCACGTGTACAATGGTGCTATTGACTTTTTTTTAATTCCATTAAAAAAATAGACCGTGTCAAACATTAAAAAAATAAAATTTAATATATATACAAGTGAAATTTTTCGAAACCGACACTGTGCCACCTTGGTGGCTTGATGATTCAGAAAGGAAACTACTCCCCCAATAACAACAACATAGGTTCTTTTTTACTAATTTTAACCATAAACTACTCTTAATTCGACTTGAAAAGTATAAAAGAAGTTGTAGTACATGATTTATTTTTATAATTTTATTATATTCTTCTTGTGTAATGTGGAAGGAATTTTGTGGCCAAATTTGTAAACACATGTCAACCTATGAAGTTTTTATGAAGACCGGAGGTAGTGTTAGCATTATAATACTCCCTCCGTCCTAAACCAAAGAGATTTTGTATAAGGTGATATACAAAGTCTTGGTGTGAGATTGCATTTACTTAATTTGAAAAGAGATCGACATATATGTTGTTAGGAAAATAAGCTGGAATTTAGTGTTTTTAGTGTGAAAAATAACTCACACCATAGGCTAAAAGTTTCACACTAAAACCATTTGGTGTCAAAACATAAACACTAGTGTTTGACACCAAAACCCTTGATACTAAAGAAGCTTTGGTGTGAATATATACAAAATCACACTAATATTTCACACCAATGTTTGCATTGGCATCGCATCAAAAAGATCCACACCAAAGTAAATCTGACAATTACTAGTTTATTACTTGGGAAGCATTTCATGTCCACTTTTGTTTTCCATTTGTAGATTTTCATATTTATTGAAAAGAATTATATTTTTCAATTTTGCATTTCTATATTCCAGGTTTTCATAAATATGAAAACAATAACATTTTCAATTTCCCATTTTTATATTAAAGTAAAAGTTTAAAAGAATAATAATTTTCAGAAAATATGCAGGAAACAGGAGATAAAGAGAAAAAATTTATAATAAATGTAATTCCATTCCATTGATAATGAAATACTAGTACTAACCCGTGGCAATGCCACAGTATAGTTGACTTTTAATAATAAATAAATAGAAATGGGGTGTTAAAATAAATTAATAGAGAAAATAAGGTAGTTAAATTTATGTGAATAACGTTGATCATGATGTCGGTCGGTAGTTCTTCTTCATTCAATATTATATCATTGAGTGTTTATTTATGTTAACTATAGAAAATGTAAAAATAGGGTCCTACCGTACCCGCTCCATAATTAGTAACTGGTACATGTTTTTTTTTTAAACTTTTATATGCAAGAGGTTCGATCACGGGTGAGCCCATATAATATAATTAGCTTATTAAAAAAAACATGTTGTTGGAAAATTTGTTGGGAAATTTCTTGGGAAATTTGTTAGGAAATTTGTTAGATATTTCGTTAGAAACATCTGTTTAGATTTTAATCAGCAACATGATGACTTATCTTAGTCTCAGAAAGGTGATTAGTACTCTTGGTTCACTTGAACATTGTAAAAGAGGAAACTCACTAAGTATGATAGTCTAGCTAATCTTGTATAGGATGTTAGGTCTCAAAATGTAATTTTTATTTTATGAAGAGAAGACCAAGAAGAAGACATCCAAGCAGAACAAGCTCAACGACATTGAAGACTCGAAGAAACTGCAGAAGATTACTGAAACTATTTTTCAGATATCTTGAAGACACGAATAGTTTTAAACAAACTGTGTCACAAGAGATATCTGAGAAATAAGAGGCCTATCTGAAAACAAGGAAAGTGTCCACAGATATCTATTCTCAGATACCTTGAGCATTAACCACATTTCTGAAAAAGAAATATATATATTGCAAACAAAGTTATTTCAATAAATAGTGGTATCTGAAGATTGAAGATAAGGACGTGCAAAGAATCAGATAACACTAGTCTCTGATACAAAGCATAGTTCCGTTGGCACTACAGGACAAAAAGTATAGTACAATGCATTTAATGCACGGACAGAGATGTCTGAATAAAAGCAGCAGCCTTCAAGAAGAAGACAAAACTCACATAAGATATACACAGATATCAATAGTTTGAATTTGAGCCTAACGGATACTATTCAAACGGCACTCAAATTCATCTATAAATATCAACACTTAGACTGCTTGAGAGACACACCTTGAACTACACAGAACTTACTGAACATCTTACTCTCTCAAAGCAACTTACTTATCCTCAAAGCTTTCTGTTGCGACCAAAGCTTTTGATCTTGAGTAACACTGAAGTTCTAAGTGTCCTGATCCTAAACAAGTACAGCTATCTGTGAAAGAGTTGAAACGAAAGATTGAGTATCTGAGATGCATTCTCTTGAACATTTATCTAAGACTTGGGTCAGTAAAAAGAACAAGATACCATACATTGAAAAGTGTATTAAGTATACTTGATTCACAGAGCTATCTGAATAACTGAACAAGTTATTAAAGAAGCTCATCTGACAACTCAAACCAAAACCAACACCATAATCAAGTGGAGTACAGGAAGTACTTAGTTTGAAAAATCAGGGAATAACTCCAAGGTTACCGGAGTATAGGAAGTACTTGATTTGGGAAACTAAGGAATAACTCCAAGGTTACCGGAGTATAGGAAGTACTTGATTTGAAAAATCAGGGAATAACTCCAAGGTTACCGGAGTATAGGAAGTACTTGATTTGGGAAACTAAGGAATAACTCCAAGGTTATTGAGTATAGGAAGTACTTAGCTTGGGAAGCTAGGGAATAACTCAAAGGTTTCTGAGTACATGAAGTACTTGGCTGTGAAAGCCGGGGAATAACTCAGGGCGAACATTTGGTTGGGAACCAATTGTTTAAGAATCTTAGAATAGGATTATTGTAAGGTGAACTCAATTATCTGTTCTAGTGAATTCTAGGTCTCTGGTAGACTGAAGTGGATTAGTTGGAGGATTACGCCACCTCCAGATACCACTATACTTGTTGTGTTATTTATCTTTCTGTATTTACATTTCAGCAACACACACACACTTTAACTGTTTCTGAACTTATCTTTATTAAGTCTTCCACGCTCTGATTCTAAGTATCAGATATCTGAACAGATATCTGAGAAATAGTTTTTATCGACAAAAGTTTTAAAAGACTATTCACCCCCCCCCCCCCCTTCTAGTCTTTTACTTTGCCGTTATCTGGACCAACACATGTTTTTGTTAAAAAATTATCCCTCAAACGAAACCAAAATAAAATACAAAAGTATACACAATCAATAGGGTTGTTCCAAACTGTAAAAACTTAAGATCCCGGATTGGTACTTTGAAACAAGATCAATAGACAATGTTGCCAACAATGTTGTTCAACACTGTCTACAGTAAACAGATAGCAGCGGATGAATAATGTAACTTCTATTACCAAGCCAATATATAGAAAAATATATTAGCGGTACTTAGGCAAAATATCTACCTTGACAGAAAAGTAGATCTAAACAAATAGGTTTAATACAATCACAAACGCTTGATTAAACAACCAAACTACTAACCTAGAAGAACCAACGATATAACTATTCTAGGTCGATGTTTGAAAGAGTTATTCCAACAATGAATACTCTTAGACAAACTCTAAAGCTAGCAGAAAACAAGAAGCCTAAACTCTTTTAATAAAAACTTGATTGATCATCAAGAAAGGCTCAAAAAATTGCTTTGCTGAATCCTTGCATATATATACTTGAGATGTCGACCTCTTCCATCTATGTCGAAAGGCAATAGAATCTTGGCAAAGGCAATTTTTCCTTTTACTTGTTTTCTTCAAAAATCGCATAGAAGGAAATTCCCATATTTCAATTCTTCATAAAATATATTCCTTCTTGCTTTCACCACAAGCTGATCTTTTTCCTTAAATCAATTCTTGTTCGTTTTGTCAATACTTCCAATCCAAGTATCCTGTCCAAAGTGCTTTGTCTTCGATGTCTGCGGCAATGCTATATCTTCAATGTTATGCCAACATTGAATTCTATCCTGTCACAATGTTATACAACATTGATAATCCTGCAGCTTCACAATCAACAACAAACACAAACTTGGAACTGATTATTGAAAGACAAGATTATCAAAATATAAGTGCATACTGCACTTTCAATCTCCCCCTTAATCTTAGTCTTTCATCACAAAACAAATCAAGAGATCAGATCATAGAAACATAACTAAGAACTACTAAAGATCTATTCTCCCCCTTAACCAGACATCTTAAGAAATATTCAGGAGAATTTAAAAATATTACAGACCCACAAAAATTATTAATTGTTCAACACAAACTCAAACTCAATAAGCATGAACTCAAGTTATCTATTCTCCCCCTTTTTGTGAGGAAAGAAAAGAAACTAGAGTATTTCTGAACTTCAGATTGTTTGAGATCTGCTCATCAAGCCCTTTGATTTGCTCCAGAATCAGCTTGTCCTGTTCAGTTAAAATACCTGCAGACAGAGTTTCAATGTTAGGAGTCAATGTTGTCCCAACATATAAGTCAACATTGGAATGTTGAGCTGGAACTACAGAGCTTTCTGGTACATCAGTTTTGCCAGTAGAAAGAGGCATATTTTCCTCCACATCCATGTTCACAGAAACATCAGGATCTACCCAAGGAAGATCACAGATCCTGTCATGTGTTTCCAGCAGTTGTTTGGTGACTGTGATGGATTTGAAGTTGGAATGATAGACATCATTAGCTTTAACCTCAATACCCTGCATCTGAAGAACAGCAAATATAGTGGATGGAAGAATCAAATGGCCACTGATCCCTCTATTCTTAGAATTTTCTAGATGCTTGAGAATCCTTTCTCCCAGATTGACATTGTAACCCATTTTAATCCTGTAAAGCAACATGGCTGCCTCTTGGCTGAGCTTGTTGTTATTGGAAGATGGCAACCAACATGCAGGCAGATCCTGGCAAGAACAGATACTAGAGAGCAACAATATTTCAAATCTAGAGTTCCAGTAGGCCAAGATTTTAATTTTCCTGCAGTTAGCTCTCTTGCAATCTCATCTATAGTTACCTCCACAGGAGTCTCAATCTCATCCCTATTTCTATGCAGCACAGTATTGATATCCTTAGAAGTCAAGAAGAATACATCACCTCTCAAGTACACACAGTGATGCTTACCATGCCCTTCACTACCAAAATTCTCAGATAAATGGGCATAGAATTCTCTTATGATTTCAGGAACAAATGCAGTATATGGAGTAACAGCATAATAGAGATTCCTTTTCTTCAGATAGGCAACCAAGTTATACTCTTCAAATGAGTCTTCTTTAATTATCTTCTCAACATCTATAGCATTGTTTTTGATTTTCTCATATTTTTCTAGATTCTTGTTATCATAGAACAAATGAGAAACTGCATCTTCATCCCAATCAGAACCATCTGTAAACACAGGTTCAGAGGATAGATCATTTACCTCAGGGTCTTCAATCTGGTCTTCTCCAAGAATGACATCCTCATCATCAAGTGATTCTTCTTCAGATTCTTCCTCTGTCTCAGCTTCATAATCTTCAGAGTCATCTGAGCTTTCATCTGAGTTTCTCAGATCTTCTTCTTCAACCATTGACTCATCCTTAGAGTCATCTTCAGTTTCTGGCTCATAATCTTCCATATCATTAGAGCTTTCATCATTGTTATCATCATGAGCGGTGATGTTGCGAGAACATCCTCATCTATATTCATTGGATCACTTTCGGTTTCTCTCGAGTCATCCGACCGCCAATCTTCCACTTCAACTAGTTCAATGGTAGGCTCATCTGCGTTCTCATCCGCGTTTCTCAACATTTAACATTTTGGCATGCTAGTCGATTCTCATCATTCAGGCCATCAAGAGTCGTTTCCCTTTTTGTCAGTTGTTGTACATCATCTTCTTCAACAGGATCAACATTTGGGGTTTTCACAATCTGCATGTTGAATTTTGGGATGTCCAACATCTTCACCAGCATCCTCCATGGGAGCATCTTTCTCTATCCCCATTGGGCTTTCATCATCATCCCTCAGATCTTCTGGCAAGTCGACTGGCATGCTCCCCAATTTAACAAGGGTTTCTGCAGCAAATTCAGAGGGGTTTGATGGTGATGACTCAGTCTGGGTTTTTGGAGATGGTGGTTTTGGCACAGGAGACGAGGGTTTTTCAGTACTATCTTCCGAATCCTCACAATTATAGACTGGAATCTCAAAATCCGCCGGTTCAGCACGAATGGGAAGAGGATAAGCTTGCTCCCCCTCAGGTGTTTGCAATGAAAATCCGGGCAAGACGGGTTTTGTCGGGGACGACATTGTTTGGATTGTGAAGCTAGAGTTGAGGGAGAAAGGGCGGGAGAGTAGTTTTGGTTGAGAGAGACAAGAGAGTGAAGAGAGGGGAAGGTGAAGAGTTTAGGAAGTAAGAAGTAAAAACAGGGAAGAATTTTTTTTTTTTTTTTTTTTTTGTAAGAGAGTGGTTTGGAAGGATGGCAGTTTTTTTTTGTGAGTGGTGGGGCAGTTTTTTGTGAGTGGTGGTGAATTGGGTTAATGAGAGAGGTAGTGGTAATATGGTTGGAGGAATGTTTTTGGTTGGTTTGCTCCAAGGATCATAATCATATATATCAAAACACAAACCAAGATCTCACATACAGTTAATATGAGATTAAGGAAAGCAAATGACCACCGTATCAATTAGGTCAAGAATGAAGAAGGTTCTCAAAACTCAGCCTAGGGAGGTACATTTTTGTTTAAGGAAGCAAATCAAGGTCAGATAAGAGTAAGATATTATATCTTACACTTTACATTTTACCAGATACCCAAGACACTAAATTACTCCCCCTCAAACCCAACCCAAAACACATAAAGAGCACACAAAAACACAGCAAGAATGTACTGCCAGCACAGGCAATGTTGACCTGGATGTTGGCTCAACATTGATGACAACATAGGAATATCAGACCACTCTTAATGTAAGTCAGCCAGGAAACCAAGTCTCAAGATGTGCAGATTCGATTAACACCACTGATGCTGCAGGCAAAACAGAAAAAGGAAGGAATACCAAAGAAACACACTCAACATTGCCTCAAGAAGTAAATTGAACAATTAGCATAAGTTTGAGTGGGGGTGACCATGAGACCACTTTTGACCACATTGGGTAATTTGGTACTCAGAAAGTGAACCAGCAGCTTTACGAGAATCGGCACTTTTGTGCGTGTCGGTTTCCAGTACAGGCCATCAACCCTCACGACACATGACACATTGGCCACGTCGATATCTGGATAGTATTTGAAACCTGCCCAACACGATCCTCGACGGAAACACTTCGAGCCCTTTTTATCATAATTCATTAGATTTATTAAGCATAAAGGACAGGAGGCAACATCAAGAGTGAGTCAAGGTACGAGTAAAAATAGCCAAAAAGCAGCAAAAGTGGGTTTTACATAAAGCAAACACACAGGAGACTCGATCCCTTTCAACCTTGGTTTCAAATAGCCTTTCAAACCCTAAGCATCACCACTGTAAGCTACAAAGAGGAACAACCATGTACAAAAACACATAGACACACAAGAATAAGAAAGAGAAAAGACTAAAAGAATAATGAAAGACAACACTAGGTAAGCACAGAAGTCAATGTTGACCAGATGTTATGTCAACATTGCTTGCAAAGAATCCTATCAAATAGTGCAAAGGCCAAGAGACCTTCTCAAACTGAAGAATCTCTCTTTATCAAGGGGCTTTGTGAAAATGTCAGCTAACTGATTTGTGGTATCAATGTGTTGTATGTCAATTATTTGTTTGGAGACTAGGTCTCTAAGAAAATGATGTCGAATATCTATATGCTTGGTGCGTGAGTGTTGAACAGGGTTCTTGGATATGTGAATGGCACTAAGGTTATCACAAAACAAAAAAAAGAGTGTCACTTTGAAACCCATATTCATGCAGCATATTGTTCAGCCAAATTAATTGAGACACACAACTCCCAGCCGCTACATATTCAGATTCAGCAGTAGAGAGAGACACGCAATTTTGTTTCTTACTATACCATGACACAAGAATTGGTCCAAGATAAAAACAACCTCCACTAGTTGATTTTCGATCATCTAAGTCACCAGCCCAATCAGAATCACTAAATCCCAACAGATTATTGTTTGAATCACATGCATACCATAATCCAAGATTAACAGTTCCTGATATATATCTAATGATTCTTTTGACAGCAGTTAAGTGAGATATTTTGGGCTTGATTGATACAGCACACACAAACAGAGAACATGATGTCCGATGCGGTGGTGAAAGATATAAGAGACTTCCAATCATTGATTCAGACAATGTTGGGTCAACATCCCCAACATCGGTTTCTTTGAGTTTCGTAGATGTAGCCATGGGAGTGCCGCAAGGTTTGGCATTTTCAGCACCAAATTTTTGATAAGGTTCTTGGCATATTTCTCTTGAGAGATAAAGAGGCCTTCCTGCTTCTAACAGATTCGAGCCCCAAGAAGAAGCTGAGTTCACCAATCATACTCATCTCAAAAGTTCCTGTCATGGCTTGAACAAACTTATCTAGCAAGGAGAGGTTAGTAGCCCCAAAGACAATATCATCAACATAGATTTGAGCAATGCAGATGTCTTTTCCTTTCCTGAGGATAAACAGAGTTTGATCTCCCTCACCTCTTTTAAATCCTAACCCAACTAGGAATTCTGTCAACCTAGCATACCAAGCGCGTGGGGCTTGTTTCAAACCATACAAGGCTTTTCTTAGTTTAAAAACATGGTCGATAAAAGGATCTTCAAACCCTCTAGGTTGTTCAACATACACTTCTTTGTCAATGTAGCCATTCAAGAAAGCTCCTTTAACATCCATTTGTTTGAGTTTTATGTTAAGACAACATGCTAAGGTTAGGAGCAAGCGAATGGACTCTAATCTAGCAACTGGAGCGAAGGTCTCATCAAAATCAATGCCTTCCACTTGGGTGTAACCTTGAGCAACCAATCTGGCTTTGTTTTTTACAACTATCCCCTTTTCATCACTCTTGTTTTTGAAAATCCACTTGGTGCCTATGACATTTATATTATGGGGCGGGGAACAAGAGTCCAGACTTCATTTGTTTGAAACTGACGAAGTTCATCTTGCATTGCTTCTATCCAAAAATCATCAGCAAGAGCTTCTTTCACATTTTTAGGTTCAATCAACGAAACAAAGCACGAGGAACTTACAGAGTGACATATTTCAGCAAGTCTGAGTGCCTCCTTGTAGTTTTTGCGCGTGTTACACCTCAATGTCCTTCCTCCTGGATTTCCAATTACTTGGGAACTGGGATGATCTTTGCGAATTCTAGGAGGAGGATCCTTTCTTGAGTCAGGAGACATAGGTGCAGCATTGTTCTTTGGATGGATTGTCGATTCAAATTTCGAGATGAGGATCAGCTTGTTCTTCATCATGAGAGTAAATCTGGGATGTTGAGTTTGATGTTGAGTCATCATTGCACTGAGGGGATGTTGGCACAACATTGCCCACAACATGGGTTCTTTCATTTTGATCAGCAGCAGGAGTCACAGTTTCTGATACGTTCTCATGTGTAGAAGAGTCAGAGGTTGATTCAATAACCTGTTCAGTACCTGCAGAGATCTTCTTCTGGGCATAGGGCTCAGAGTCATCAAAGGAAACATTCACAGATTCTTGTATAGTCTGCAATCTAGGATTGTATACTCTATAAGCTTGACTATTTTGAGAGTATCCTACAAAGATTCCTTTATCACTTTTAGCATCAAACTTCCCTAGATGTTCTCTATCATTGAGTATGTAACACACACATCCAAATACATGAAAGTACTTGAGATTGGGTTTTCTACCTTTCAACATCTCATATGGAGTGGTTAGAGACCCTGGACGAAGATAGACACGATTGATTATGTGACAAGCAGTGTTCACAGCTTCAGCCCATAACCTTTTTGATAGGTTCATTGAGCTCAACATTACTCTAGCCATTTCTTGAAGAGTCCTGTTTTTCCTTTCAGCAACACCATTTTGTTGTGGTGTCTTAGGAGCTGAGTATTCATGCATGATTCCTTTCTTTTCAAGATTTATCAAAGAATTGATTCTCTAATTCTTTACCATGGTCGATCAATTCTTTGAACAAGAGTAGTGTAATTGACATTTTGTATGCCAATTTTGAAGGATTCAAAAGTTTCGATTTTCTTTCAAGAAGTTGACCCAAGTGTATCTAGAGAAATCATCAACTATAACATAGATATACCAGCTCCTCCTAAACTTTTAGCTTCTATAGGCCCATGAGATCCATATGCAGGAGTTCAAAGCAGTTAAAAGTACCTCTTTGTTGTCCTTCAATCAGAAGTGGCTGATGTGTCACCTTGGTTTGTTTCCCCATAAGACAGTCGCCACACACATGTTTCCCTACATTGGTAAGCTTTGGCACTCCTGTCACCACATTATTTTTGATGATCTTCTCCAGATTTCTGTAGTTGACATGTCCCGATTTCTTATGCCACAGTGTTGCATCATCATGTTGAGCAACATTGCATTTGAGAGGAATGTCCATCACATAGCAGTTGTCCTGTGATCTCACACCTGTCATTACGGTTAATTTGTCCACACAAGTATAAACTTTGCAAGAACGTTTATCAAACTTGACTTTCAGATCATCATCACACAGGTGACTTATGCTAACAAGATTAGCAGTTAACCCTTCAACAAGAAGAACATTCGAGAATTTCGGATATCCTTTAAGGCACAGTGTTCCCTTTCCAAGTATTTTGCTTTGGTATCCTCCTCCATATGTTACCGTACCTGTCCTTTGAGCTACAAAGTTTGACAGATTTGACAGGTTACCGGTCATGTGCCTAGAACAACCACTGTCGAAGTACCATTTTCCTGCATTGTTAGGAGAAGTAGCAACAGAAAAAGCAACATTGCAAGTATGATTTTCTTTAGCTACCCAAACATGTTTCGAAACACTCTTGTTTTCTTATCATCTGGAGATTTGTCTTGTTTAGGAGAGCTAGGAAAGCACTTTAGAGTCTTAAGATTACATCTTTCAGTCTCTGTTGAAGTGGATGTTATCACAACATTGCGACTAGCATCACTGTTTTGTCTGCTGAAAACTGGATGGGAGGGAATTGTGGAGAGATTACTGAGGTTGGAGGTATCAACATATTCACTCTTTAAGTCCTTTTGGTACTTGAAGCAGTAAGGCTTTTTGTGACCTGATTTAAGACAGTAAGTGCACACAAACAAAGCTTTTTCTTTGACAAATATAGGACCTTTTATGAGCTCAGAAAGGGGTTTGACAACTTTTGAGGTATCAGTGTCAACAGTGTCGTTCATGTTGCTCCCAAGTTCATCACAACTACTTGTCTACCCTAAACCAGTGGTCCTATCATTGTTCACATCAAGCATCTCATTAAGTCTAGAAGTAGAAGAGTTCCATTTTTCAATTACCTTCTTTTCATTATCTAGCTCAGAGATTACTTTGAACAGCTCAGAGTCCTTTTTTGTTAATTCAGCTTCTAGTTTGACAATGGTGTCTTTCAGATTGTGGTTCTCCTTCTCAGTTTTCTTGAGGAGTTTTCTGAGAGTCTTCCATTCACTGAAGAGTTTCTCATACATCTATTGCAGTTCCTTCACCATTTGATTTGCATTAACTTCCTCTTCTGACGGACTATCTATATCAAAATCCACAGATCCATGTAGACATAAAACATTAGATATTCCTGACTTTTCAGGTTTGGTTAGTGCCAAAATTTCTCGGTAATCATCATAGTCAAAGAAGATTTCTATTCCTGATGTTGTTTTGACAATGTTGTCCCAACATTGGTCATCAACATGGTAAGTGGATGAGCGGAGAGCTCTGGCATTGGTAGTTGAATCATCTTCTTTTTCTTCATCTTCCTGTTCTTCATCTGAGTCATCACTAAGACAAGCAAGAAGATTCTTTTTCTCTTTTCTGAGATTGTTAGCACATTCATTTTGATAATGACCCCACCCTTGGCATTCAAAACATCTAATCTTACTCAGAGGAGTGCGATCGAAATCAGATTCAGAGCTAGTTTTGGAAGCAGAACCAGTTTTGAAAGTATTGTTTTTCTTTTTGAAAGTTTTAGTTGCACTTGAGGATCCTTGACCAGAGTTTTTCCTGAATCTAAGTTTGTTGAACTTCCTTACAAGATTGTTGAAAGCTTCCTCAGTCATATTGTCAGACTCATCACTACTACTCTCAGGCTTTGAAGATTTTGCTTTAGAAACAGAGTGAAGGGAAATACTATGAGTTTTCATACCTTGTCTCTCATTTTTATTTAGTTCAAAGTTTTTCAAATTGTTCAACAGGGTATGAAAGTCCATAGTTGCCAAGTTATGAGTGTCTTCCAAAATAGTGACTTTGGTATTAAATCTTGAGGAAAGAGATCGAACAGCTTTGGAAAGAAGTTGCCTATTAGAAATAGCTTCTCCCAGTCTTTGGACTTCATTTGAGAGAGTCAAAAGTTTTTCAAAATAGGAGTCAATGGTTTCTTCCTCCGCCATTCTTAGATTTTCAAATTGAGACCAAAGCATTCTAAGTTTAGTTTGTTTGACACTAGCATCCCCTTCACAATGACTCTGAAGTAATTCCCAAGCTTGTTTTGCAGTAGAACAGTTTTGAATGATTTTAAACATATGAGAATCTACATGACCAAAGATAGCATTTAAAGCTTTTTCATTATAAGAGCTAAGGAGTATGTCACCTGCAGAGAAGCGTTCTTCCGGTATGGGGACAATGTCACCATCAGCATCAGGTCCTTCAGTTGGCCAGGTGTATCCTTCCAGAATGGATCTCCAAGCACGGCCATCAAGGGACTTGATGTAAGTCCTCATCCGGATTTGCCAGTAATGGTAGTTGGACCCATCAAGCACAGGAGGTCTATTGTAGTTTGCATCCATTGTAGTAGTACCAAATCCAGACACCGAAGCTAGGGTCGCTCGATGCCACTTGTAAAAACTTAAGATCCCGGATTGGTACTTTGAAACAAGATCAATAGACAATGTTGCCAACAATGTTGTTCAACACCGCCTGATAAGAAATGATAGCGGATGAATAATGTAACTTCTATTACCAAGCCAATATATAGAAAAATATATTGGCAGCGCCTTAGGCAAAATATCTACTGACAGGAAAAGTAGATCTAATCAAATAGGTTTAATACAATCACAAACGATTGATTAAACAACCAAAACTAGCCCTAGAAGAACCAACAGTAAAAGCTATTCTAGGTCGATGTTTGAAAGAGTTATTCTAACAATGAATACTCTTAGACAAACTCTAAAGCTAGCAGAAAACAAGAAGCCTAAACTCTTTTAATAAAAACTTGATTGATCATCAAGAAAGGCTCAAAAAATTGCTTTGCTGAATCCTTGCATATATATACTTGAGATGTCGACCTCTTCCATCTATGGCGAAAGGCAATAGGATCTTGGCAAAGGCAATTTTTCCTTTTACTTGTTTTCTTCAAAAAGCGCATAGAAGGAAATTCCCATATTTCAATTCTTCATAAAATATATTCCTTCTTGCTTTCACCACAAGCTGATCTTTTTCCTTAAATCAATTCTTGTTCGTTTTGTCAATACTTCCAATCCAAGTATCCTGTCCAAAGTGCTTTGTCTTCGATGTCTGCGGCAATGCTATATCTTCAATGTTATGCCAACATTGAATTCTATCCTGTCACAATGTATACAACATTGATAATCCTGCAGCTTCACAATCAACAACAAACACAAACTTGGAACTGATTATTGAAAGACAAGATTATCAAAATATAAGTGCATACTGCACTTTCACAAACAACCCCGCTGTGGTATGTGTTCACCCCACAACACACAAAAAAAAAATTATACAAACTTAATTTCACATATTACGGTTGTTTTTTTCCAACCCATCGGTTTCCAACAACCCCGCGGTGGTATGTGTCACCCCACCAAAGACACAAAAATTATTATTCTACAAACATAATTTCACATGGTACGGTTGTCCCCCCCCCCCCCTCGACCCGTCATGGAGATCAAGAAAGTACAAAGAAGATTGAAGACATTTTCTCCGCCTAAAAAGTATAAGCTGATCCCCCTCCCCCGGCTCTTTATGGAGATCAAGAAAGTAGAGAGAAGATCGAATTGAGTTTCCCCACCCAGAGAGTATCAGATCCCCAGGCCCGTTATGGATCAAGAAAGAAGAGCGAAGATCGAAGAAAGTTTCCCCGCCTAGAGAGTATATGCAGACTCCACCCACCCACCCACCCCCCCCCCCAGAAAAATGTACTTTTTACTAACTTAACATCATTATTTCCCACGGGTTCGGGTATATGCTAGACCGGACCTGAACATCATTATTTCCCACGGGTTCGGGTATATGCTAGACCGGACCTGAACATCATTATTTCCCACGGGGTTGAATTCGGGTTGGATAGAACTAGTCCTTCCGGATAGAGACCGTAGAGAAGAGAAACATTATACCTCATCCTACCGATCGGATCTTGTTGGTCCAGATAACGGCAAAGTAAAAGACTAGAGGGGGGGTGAATAGTCTTTTAAAACTTTTGTCGATAAACACAGTTTCTCAGAAACTTGGGGGGTTTCTGATACTTAAATTCAGAGCGCGGAAGACTTTAAGATAGGTAAGTGCAGAAACAAAAAGTATGTGTGTGTGCTTTGCTGAAAGATAAATGCAGAAAGGTAAATAACACAGCAAGTATAGTGGTATCTGGAGGTGGCGTAATCCTCCAACTAATCCACTTTGGTCTTTCTGAGACCTAGAATTCACTAGAACAGATAATTGAGTTCACCTTACAATAATCCTATTCTAAGATTCCTAAACAAATGGTTCCCAACCAAATGTTCCCCCTGAGTTATTCCCTCACTCCTAGAGCTAAGTACTTCCTCTACTCGAGATAACCTTGAGTTATTCCCGATTTCCCAAATCAAGTACTTCCTCTACTCCACGCCTTGATGGTGTGGTTATAAGGTTTGTCGAGATGCTTCTTGTATAACTTTTCATTATGTTTCCAGAGAGCCTAATAGAACAAGACTACTTAATACACTTGTTCAGGTGTATGGCAATCCGCTTCTTGACCCAAGTAATTGATGTCCGCTCGAGAATGAGCTTGAAAAGGTTATCCGATAGTTCAACTCTTTCACGAATAACAATCTCTTGTTAAGGTTCAGACAACTTAGAACTACTAGTGATTCTTCAAGCAATGTAAAGCTTTCGAAAAGGGTAGTAGAGTGCTTGAGAGAATACTTGCTTGATGGTAAGTTTGCAAGATAGAGTTTCTAAGGTATGTTCTTCAAGCATCTAAGTGTGATATATATAGATAAATTTGAGAGGCGTTTGAATTGTATCCGTTGCTCTCTATCAAATTATATCCGCTTATATCTTGAACTATGTACTCGAAGTCACTATCTCTTGTTTCGAGAGGACTTGCTTTTTAAAGATTTACGCGATGCATTTAATGCATAGTACTGTTCATTGTCCTTTAGTCTCAACGGATACATGAGCCTGTCTGATGGCTTGCATGCTCCATACTCATGATATTTCCAAAGTAAGTTAATGTACTTAAGAAAGGATTAAGGACATAGTCTTTCTGAGTTAGACTAAACCTTTGTGTCTTCATAAACCTTGTGCAATCTTCAGTCTTCTAATCTTCAGAAAAGCTCCATTGCTAGGATTGATCTTCATGGTCTTCTTGAAATAAAAAATTACACTCAGAGACCTATAATCCTAATACAAGATTTACTAGACTAATCATACTCAGTGATTTCCTCTTTTACAATGTTCAAGTGAACCAAGAGTACTTAATCACCTTTCTGGCAAAGATAAGAACATGTGATGAATGATCAAAATACTAACAGATATTCCTAACAAATTTCCCCTTTTTTTGATCAGTCATCCATGACTATCTTTTAAAGTCCTATTACAAATTTGTAATCCTGGAAGAGAAAACAATCCACCGCTTAATCATTTCAAATTATATTCAATTTTAGTTGAATTAAGTGCAGAAAGTAAAACATCAACCAAATCACAAGAAGTGACCTTTGGTGATAAGTTGTCATCTATTAAAATGTATCTGAGAGTATGATCTTCAGATAGGTACAGTTTACAGAACGAGATGCAACTTTTACAGATAGAGAAATTCAGAAACAATCAGCAAGATTACAAAAAGTAACAAAACATACTAAGTAAATTAGAACAACAGGAGAGTCCAAGCTCCAAGTAAACATTCTAAGATACTAGTCTTCAAGTCTTCAAAAATAACTTAAGTTCAGAAACCTCAAGTTCTTCAACACCCTTTCTGGATCAGTTGACATAATCATCCACTTTTCTGCATTCTTGGACATAGTCATAAAGAGTCCTTCTGACAGAGAGTTCTGTCTTTCTGGACAAATCACATATTTCTTGGTAACTCTTGCCAAGTTTATGATTTTCCTCGTAAAATGTTTGACCTGTAAGTATTTTCCCTGCACCTGCATTGTCTACTTGCAGCTGAGATAGGTTGAAATATTTGTATATTTCTTCCAGATAGTGTATATCATCTAGGTATTCATCCAATGTCATATAGAATGACTCATAGGTTGAAACTCCTAGTTTGTTCTTCTTGCTGTAGCTACCATCCATTTTTCGTACCTTGTGTACATCATCAGGCTTTGGGTAAGAACAGGCAAAGGAGAGGTCCATCTTTCTGGCATCGTTTCTCTTCTCTACTTCAAAGTTTAGCCAGGCATGAAGGTGCTCAGATTTTAGCAATTAACGCTTTTCTCTCCATTTCAAAGATCTCGGTTGAGGATGGGAGTTGGAAACTTATCATTGACAAGTAAATGTTGTAGTTCCAGAATCCAATACCCTCTCTTGTTCAGAATGCACCTATATGAAGACTCTTCATTACTCGTCTTCACATATTCAATGTGGGCATCAGTTGGCTTTTCTTGAACAATTTCTCTGTTTGTTCTGCCAAACTGGGAATCCCTTCTTGCTTTTCTGTTGGGTGGCCTTCTGTCAGGATATCCTCTAACCCTTTCTTCCCGCCTTGGGGCTGTGCTGGTGGAAGTTCCTTGACTTGGTATTTCCAGAAGGAGTTCTGGCTGCCAAAGGCATTGCTGCCAGAGGGGGTTGTGAGCTTGCTTGCCTTCTTCTCTTGTGAAGTGGATGTTCATCTGTATCAAATTCATCCTCATCATCATTATTGAAGTTCAACAAAGGAGGCCTGCAGCTTTCTTGGTCTCTCACTTCTCCTTCTTCTTGGTCTTCTCCTTTTTTAGGATTATTCTGGTTGTTCCCTTCTGAGATCCTAAGAGACTTGGTTCCCCTAGTGACCATACTTCTCAGCCTTCTGGCTGGTTGATCTGGAACAACTTCTTCAACAGGGGTGTCTCCAGTGGTGTCCTTAATGACTAGTTGACTTGAGGAGGGAGGCATAGATTGTTTTCTCTTTCTTCCTCTGCCTTTCTGAGGCATCTCTTCTTCTTCCCCCTTAGTCATGAATGACTGACTCATAATGGCATAAGCTTCAGAGAGTGAGTCAAAGTTTTTCTGGAGATTATTGTGCACCCTGACCAATTCTTGGATTTCTTTCTTCAGCTCGTGGTTCTGCTTAACCAGTTCCTGCTCCTTTCTGTTGAGCTCTTCAAGTGGCCTAAGAATGGCGTTGGCTTGCAGAACAGCATGGCTGGCTTCATTGAGTGCTGCATTAGCATTGTTACAATCCTCATCCCTGACCAACCCTAGGTCTTTCTGAGAGAGAGCTATGCTGGTTGCTCTGTTGAGTAACGCAGCAGCTAATGACTTCATCTCTTCTGGGACGGATTTTAGCACTTCTGTGTCTTGAGCAATTAGTGTCTTTCTGAGTTCCAAAAAGATACTATTTCTGGCACGGTGCTCTTCACTTCTTGAACTACTTGGTGCAGAGAATATATGAGGAGCAAGTAGAGCTCTCTTGCATCTTTTGCGTCAGTAATCAAGTTTTGGTTGTTTTCAGCATCACTCTTATTATCTTTTTCTTGAATAGTTTGCAGATTGACAACCTTTTTCTGCTTTCTATCAAGTGTGCTGGCCTTCTGAGAAGATGTAGAAGGTCTTTCTGATGCAGTCTCAGCATCATATTCTTCATCATCATTGTCATCCATGGCATCTATTTCAAGAGTCAGGACAACAATGGCATCTTTCAGATTTCTTTGCTCATCTAGGAGCGCCAATTCCTGGGTGTTAGCTTCTTTGAGCTTTTGAATTTTGGCTTCCTTTTCATCAACAAGAGCTTGGCACTCTAAGTTGATTCTCTTTTCTTCTTCCAACACCTTTCTGAGTTGTTCAATCCTGAACTCAGCGGCAGATATCTCTTCAAGTATATCGCTCGCTCGTCATTGGATTTTCGATGAGACTTTGAAGGTGATGATGATGGGCTTCGAGCATTGGAAGGAGTGGCCTTGTCTTTACTTCCTTTGCTAGCCTTCTGAATCCCGCCTTGTCGAGGTTGGGGATCATCATTCTGATCATTATCATCATCATCCTCCTTGTTTTCTTGACTTGGATACTCAGAAGGGGGTTCTTGATAATCATTCTCGTCCATTTCTTCTTCATCTTCTGAAATCAAGTTGATCACATTTGGAAATGTAATCATTCTCCCATTCACTTCTTCTTGCTCAATTTGGGTAAGTAGTGAGCTTACTAGGCAATGCAGATGGGTTACCATCCGCTCTTGGGTTTGAGCATCCGCAGCTTTGAAATCGCTAGAATTTTTGTGCTACTTCATGAGTGAAGTCTTCATGCATCGATTGGCAAAAGAATAAGACTATTGGGAACAATGCATGGATGTAGTCTTCCGATTTAGGCTATTGCTTTTCTCGACGCCGACATTCGTGCTATTTCGTAAAGGTCACCTTTCCGAGTTTCGCCATTGTTAAGCACTTTAGATGTTTCTTGAGAGTGTGCTTCTGGAAAACCTTGAGTAAATCAACTGGCACAAAACTTTGAGCCTGAAAGAAAGGGATCAAGTTAGTTTTGTTCAAACCACTTGAGTTGGTATCTGTGTGCAAAAGTAAGCTACCTGTGTAGAAACACCAGGCTCATTTGCTTGGACTGTCGTTTGTTTTGGCACAGAGGCCTCAGATACCTTGTTGTGAGGAGAAGTCTGATCCTCAACAACCTTTCTTTCTTGAGCACGAGAAACAAAATCAAGTATGTTTAGAAAGCATTATCGGAAAAGATAAATAGAGAGATGCTTTCGAGACTTCACTTACTTCCAAGTGAGGAAGCTCGGTTGCATCTTCTCGAAACCTTGGGGTTTCGACACCTTTTCGCAGACAATCTCGCTTGTTCAGCAGTTTCAGTTTCTATTGGAGGAGTTTTCAAGAATTTTTCTCCTTCCAATTGTTCTTCTAACTGAGCCTGTAAGAACAAACATAAGAGATTTAGTAGTGGGATTTCCAGAGCATTCTTGAAGAAGATTATTACTGAGTGCTTACCTTCTCATCAGAAGGCTCAGTAAATGCTTCTTCAGAATGCTTTTCAGCTTCTGGATTTTCTTGGTTTTGGAGTGTTGGTCCCTCCACCACTACTTCCTCAGTTAGAGCCTAAAGTAAGACAAAAAGAAATTCAGAACACAAGATATTAATTTTTCAAGCAAGCTATTTCTTATTCAGAGATAACTTAGCTACAGAGAATGTGCTCTTCTTGTTGTTCTGAGGTTGGAGAAACCTCTTCTTCATTCAGAAGGGTGGACAAATTAACTTCCCCCTGAAAGTTTGTCTCCAATATGGCCTGTAACAAAATGAAGCTTATGAGTAACAAGTTAACATTGAAATGTCGACAAGTTAGATATAAACTACTTTTGCTACCTGAAAAGAGTCAGGCTGATCATTGATCTTTTGGACTTGTGGTGAATCCACAGTCTCTCTGTGCTCATTGTTGTTCTCCTCTGTAGTATCATTCTGAGTCTCCATCTCAGTTTGATCCCTTTCTTAGAGTTGAGCTCTCTCAGAAGGTTGAGGAACCTGTTCAAGAACAGGGTTTTCTTCAGCAATATTGAGTGCTGGTATTGTGAATGTGGAAGCAATGTCAGTATCTTCCATCATTCTATCTTCCTCACCCAGGCCTTCTTCTTCCTGCTGGGCAGAGGGGCTCTTATCTTTCTGAAGAGCTAAGTTTGATGCTCCTCCTTGGGTCTCAAGCTTAAATCTTTTGAGCACTGTTGCGATTACTTCATCGTCCTCAGAATCACTATTCTGTGTTGGCGCAGACCCATCTATGATATTTCTATCATCTCGGGAGAGTTCGGCAGCACGCTTTGAGATTCTTGGGTCTTCTGAACGCCTTTACGGTGAACAACATCTTCTGAGACCTTGTCTCCAGAAGGTTGTGCCTCTTGAATGTTTATGGACTTGGAGGTCCTTTTGCCTTGAGCCCTTTTTCGTTTGGCAGCTGGAGGTTTAGCTTGAGCTTGCTCAGAAACCTCCTCACCTTGCAGTGTAGTTTCTTCAGCCTTTCTGAGTACTTGCTCAGCAGCAATTCTCTCCTTTTCTTCAAAGGCGTGTCTGAAAAGGGAGTTGGTGACTGGGATTTCTTGTTTCTCTAAGAGTAATCCCATGGTTTCCAGAATGTAACATATCCTGAGACCAAAGTGCATATTGGCTTTTGGCTCAGCAAGGCCATTGATGATTTTAGGCTCAAATTCCTCAATGTGTCCAAGGAATTTGTTGAAGGCGTACTTCCCCCAATTGAAGTGGGTTTCCTGCCCTTCATTCTTCCGTTCGTAAGATGCATCATCATCCATCTCTCCATACCTATCTGGTCTACTCCACCTTTGTTGCCATCAAAGCAACGGACCAGGATGAGAGCCAAAGTACTCCAGTGTTTCTGAAGATGACTTGTTCTGATAGCTTTCAGAATAAAGTCTCCTGGGCAACCTTTTACATTTTCCAACTGGATTGCCTCAAAAAGTTCTTTGACGCCTTGAATCATTGAGGCGTCCTTGATGTTGATATCTTCAATAGTTCCTCGATTTTTCAATCGGAACAATTTGCAGAAAGCCTTGCAGTCAAGAACAATTTCTTGTCCTTGGACTTCAGTCTGCATGTACTTTTATTCTTTATCATTCACAACCTTTGTGAAGATTTTGGAGTTGTTGTAGAACTCCAGTACATCCAGTGTGGATAGGCCACTAGGTGCAGCAGATAAAAACCTGTATATATGGGAATTCTTCAACATCGCCAATATCGGCTTTTCCGGTTTTGAAGGTATAACCTGGTACATATTTCTTCACTAAGAATGCTCCCCAATTCATTTTATGACTAGGGTTCCATCAAGGGTGAATTCTCCCGTATGCGTTTATTCAACACCTTAAGTTCTTTTCCTCCTTGCTTTTCAGCAGGAGTAGATGATCCGGCCTTAGGGTTCTTGGTGGTCATCTTCTTGGGTGCCATCTCTTTATATAAAGTTTTGAATAAGTGGTTTTTCAGAAGGATTTTGCACAAGTAATTGAGATTAGTTTATCTTTTCATAAGACTAAGCACAAAAAGTTGAGTTTGCAGAAAGAGGTTTGCAGAAATCTTGAGAGATTTTGCTATTTTGATGCAAGTTTGAAATTTCGGATTTGGTAAAAGTGTTTGTCTTTTGCCCAATTCCTATATATATAGCAGACAAAACATACATAGATACAACATACATATAGCTGAATATGAATGCGTGTCTTTGCATCTGCATAGGCATGGTACGTCCTTTGTACTTCATTAAATGCTTAGTGGGCCACGTCTGAATTTCTAAGCAGACATTACTTGCTTTGTTTTAATCTCAGCCGTTGAGATCAAACGTTTATACATCAAGGGCTTATATTGAATAGCTTGTAATGATATCAATCAACAAATGGTAATGTGCCGACTTGATGGATTTTTAATATGCTAAATTCATTGTGTCACTAAGTAAAGAGTAGGAACACTTAATCGTTTGAGCTTATCATTCTGAGTGTCAAGTCCTTATCTATATATTGTTTATCATGAAAATGGTAAAAATACAAGACATTGGACATGTTTGACTTTCAGAACTTATACCTTTTTGGGCTTTGTGTGTCTTTTCTCTTTATGACTAAATAGTTTCCTGAATTCAAGAATCAGAAACTTCAGTTGTTTGAATGTATTTGACCCACTCTTAGTAAGTAAGTTCTAGTCTTATTTACTCATTGAGTGTGTACCAACCTTTGCCTTTCTGGATACCCGTTCCAGAAATGTTTTGCCTTTCTGAGTATTGCTACTCAGAAACCTTTGCATCACTTCTTATCAACTTGGCTTTCTGAGAGCATGTTCTCAGAGGCCTACTTCTTTTCTCCCTTACTAATTCTGACTTTAGAGATTCAGGACATTTTTCAGTCCTTAGGCAACTCCATCAATCCAAGATTATGTCTTAAGGTCAAGAACCGGCTTTCTTGTATGGGCTTGGTGAAGATATCTGCAAGTTGGTCTTCTGTGCCAATCTTGAGTATCTCTATATTGCCTTTTTCAACATGGTCTCTGATGAAGTGGTGTCTAACATCAATGTGCTTTGTTCTGGCATGGAACTTGGGATTACTTTGATTGCAATAGCACTTGTGTTGTCACAGAAAATAGGAGTTTTCTTCATTGAGTCCATAGTCTCTGAGTTGTTGTTGAATCCACAGAATTTGTGTTGCACAACAACCAGCAGCAATATATTCAGCCTCTGTGGTAGAAGTTGCAATTGAGTTTTGCTTCTTGCTAAACCATGAGATAAGTCTTGTTCCCAGAAACTGACAAGTTCCTGAGGTACTTTTCCTATCAAGCATTGATCCAGCATAGTCAGCATCTGAGTAACCAGCCAAACTCAATCCACCTTCTTTAGGATACCACAAACCTACATTTACTGTACCTTTCACATACCTTAATACTTTCATAGCAATGTTGTAGTGTGATTGCATTGGATTTGTTTGAAATCTAGCACACACTCCAACTGCATATTGAATATCTGGTCTGCTTGCAGTAAGGTAAAGTAGTGAACCTATTAATTTCCTATACTTGTGTTCTTCAACACTCTTATCTGATTCAGTATAGGTCATTTTGGTTCCTATGCTCATAGGTATCTTAGCATTCTTTTCAGAGGGCTTAAGATTGAACTTTGTGAGCATGTCTTTTGCATACTTTGTCTGACTAATGAATATTCCATCATTGAGTTGCTTGACTTGCAATCCTAGGAAATAGTTCAATTCTCCCATCATGCTCATCTCAAACTTATTTTTCATGAGATTTGCAAAGTCATCACAAAGTTGCTTGTCCTTAGATCCAAATATAATGTCATCAACATATACTTGAACTAAGAGCAGTTTCCCATCATGATTTAAGGTAAATAAAGTTTTATCAACTTCACCTTTCTTGAAACCACTTTCCAGAAGGTATTTGGCCAAAGTATCATACCATGCTCTTGGAGCCTGTTTCAGTCCATATAGAGCTTTCTGTAGTTTATAGACCATTCTACTTTCTGAGGAAACTTCAAAACCAGGTGGTTGTTCAACATAGACTTCCTCAGCAAGTTCACCATTCAAGAATGCACTTTTGACATCCATCTGATAAACTTTAAAGTCTTTATGAGCTGCAAAGGCCAGAAAGAGTCTTATTGCATCCAATCTGGCAACTGGTGCATATGACTCATCAAAATCTAAACCTTCAGTCTGGGTGAATCCCTTGGCAACCAACCTTGCTTTGTTTCTGGTTATTTCACCAGATTCATTCATCTTGTTTCTGAAAACCCACTTGGTTCCAATCACAGATATTCCTTCTACAAATGGAACTAATTTCCAGACTTTGTTTCTTTCAAACTGATCCAACTCTTCTTGCATTGCAGAGATCCAGTCTTGGTCTCTTAATGCTTCTTCAATAGTTTTAGGTTCAATGTTTGAGATGAAACATCCAAAGAGAGAATTAGCATTTTCGGCTATTGCTCTCCTAGTCCTAACACCTTGATTGATTGGTCCAATCACATCCTTTGCAGGATGATCCTTGATCCATCTCATCATGGGTTTGGGGCTAGTAGGGTCAACATCTATGTGATCTGTATGTGAATCACTATGATTATGACTTGATACTTCTTCAGTATCTATGACATTTTGTACCACAGAAGGGTGTTGAATGTCTGACACTTGCTCAGTGTGAGGGCTTTCTGGGACATGCCTGTCAGAGAGGTCATTTTCAGAATTAGCTCTCTGATGAACATCTTCAGTTTCCATTTCTGGAATTCTCATAGGAAATTCTTCATCATGTCTAAGAATCATCTGGTTGTTACTAGGCATTTCATGCTTTTCTTCGTCAGAGTTATCCTCTCTTTCCATAATGATGTTTTTCCTTTCTGAGGGTTCTTCTTCAGAATCCTTTAACATTAGTTCCTTGAACCTTTCTGAGAGTTCATCATCAAGGGGTGATTTCTTGCTTTCTTCATAGAATACAACGAAAATGGGCGATTCTTCAATCTTCTTTGTTCTTTTGTTGTAAACTCTATAAGCTTTGCTATTCATAGAATAACCAAGAAACACTCCTTCATCTGCCTTTGGTTGAAATGTTCTTAGATACTCTTTTCCATTGTTAAGAACAAAACATCTACAACCAAACACTTTCAGATGTTTAATATTAGGGGGTCTACCAACCAAGAGCTCATAAGGGGTCTTGTCATGGTGTTTGTTTATCAAACATACTTCGAGTATAGCATCGTGTTTACAGCTTCAACCCAATAAACTTCACTTATTTCAGTGTCAGCCAGCATTGTCCTTGCTGCTTCTGTAAGGGTTCTATTTTTCCTTTCTGCAACACCATTTTGTTGTGGTGTTCTTACAGAGGAAAGTTGATGTTGTATACCCTTGCTGGTACAAAACTCCTTTATGTACTGGTTGACAAATTCAGTACCATGGTCTATTCTGATTGCAGATACCTTGTCATTTTTCATGACTTCGAGCTTATTTAGCAAGTTTGGTATCTCCACCCTAGCATCAGATTTATGCTTCAGAAAGACAACCCAAGTGAATCTTGAGAAGTCATCTACAACAACAAGACCATACTTCTTTCCTGCATAACTAGTTACAGATGATTCAAAAAGATCCATGTGTAATAGTTGCAGTGGTCTAACACTAGAGTGTCTGATTTTGGACTTGAAAGAGATCTTAGATTGTTTCCCCATCGGACAGCAATGTATACCATCCTTTCTGAAAGATGTTTTGGGAAGGCCAACCACTAACTCTTTCTTGGCAAGTTTGTTCAGAGTTTTGAAATTCAAGTGACTCATTCTTTTGTGCCATAACCAGTGCTCTTCTGTGTGACCTGATTTACTCACCATGAGACATTCTTCATTGTGGGCCTTGATCGGCAACATAAAGACCGCCTTTCCGCCTAGCAACCAAGATCTGCGGTTTGACTCATTGTCAATAAGTTTGCAATACTTTGCTTTAAATTTCACAAGAATCCTTGTCTCAAACCTGCTCATGCTAAATAGATTGTATTTCAAACCCTTAACATGTAATACGTCAAGAATTGTTAAGGATCCCAATTGACGCCAAATCCCAGAGAGGGATTTAATTCTCCTCCAGCAAGTCTGATGTCTGGTCCATTGTTGCAAGCTTTGTAGTTGACCAGATTTGCTTTGTCTCCTGTCATGTGCTTTCCGCATCCACTATCAAATAGCCATTGAGCCTTAGTCCAAGAGGCGTTCTGCACAAAACAGGAAACAGGAGTTAGGTTCTTGCCTCAGAGATAGAACCACTTAGACTAAACATTCTTCCAGTAGGAATCCACATTTTAGTGAATTTCTTGGGAGTTTGTTTTTGTCTAACTTTATCAGAAGGAGAAACAATAGAATCAGTAATTTTGATCTCAATCTTCCTTCTTGAGGTGTTTCTAGGTGTTCCTTTTGGTGCTTTCTGGACCCTGGGTTTCTGGGATTGCTTTTCAGCAAACTTAGCCTTTCTGGCCAGGTTCCTTCTAGCTTTGGCATTCAGTTTTTCAGTGGTTTGAGATTTCTTCCACTTCTGTTTATTGCTACGTGCAATATCAGCCTTGCGCCATTGTTCTTGTCCTTCCTTATATTGTTGTAAAAGGACTTTTCCAATAGCACGATAGCCAATGCCATTTCGAACACCTTTGGCTTTCTGAATGCGGTCTTCAGAAGCCTTACTAGTTTCTGCACCGTCTTTATTTTCATAAAATGGTACAGTAGAGAATTTGCCTATTCCAGCAATTCTTCCTTTCCTAGTAATATGGCAATGTGGATGGCTACATGTCTGAGGCTTATATTTCTTTTCAGAAGCTTCACCCACATGTTTCTTGTGAACTTGTTGTTCTTTCAAAGGTTGGGTTGCTACTCCTTTTCCTTTGTCAACTACCTTAGCTTTCTGACCAATGCTATAGGTGGTTGAAGAACCATTCTGTTGACTTTTTACAAAGGTCAACCTTTCATCACTCTTCTTCAGAGGAGATGAATTACTCGATTGTTCATCAAGTCCAAGTTCACCTTTCTCAGAGGGATCTCTCAGATATGATTGAACCTCAGTGAGAGTGTCACTAGCCTTTGCATAAGATTGGAAGGATAGCTCTTTCTTTCGAAGTTCCTCATTCTCAGAAAGCAGCTTTATCATTTTCTTATTAAGTTCATTCAAGGCTAGTTTGTGAAAATTTTCATTTTCAGATATCTGATTTTTCAGAAGGGCTATTTCAGCGCTCTTGTTCTCAGATACCCTGGTTAGCTCAGAAACCTCTTTTTCAAGAGTTTCTTTGCTTTCCTCTAGAATTCTGGTTTTGGATTGTGCTTCCGAAATTCTTTTCATAACGATCCAATTCACTCGATTAACTCCAGATCCTCAATTCCATCATCACTCTCATAGTACGTAAATTGTGAAATGTTTGTTACCTCATCGGCCATAAGACACATTTCAATGTTGGAGATGTCCGACCAATCTCAAAGAACTCCACACATTTCTTTCTTCTTAAGGCAAGTCGATTCGTTGTGGGTGATTCCACACAATTCGGTGATGGTAGGTTTGAGTTATCGAATCTCCATCTTGTAATCTGCTCAATATCTAGAGCATCAAGTTTGTTTTGAATCTTCTTCCTTTCTTCAGTCAGTAAGGCCCTTTAATTTCTTTGGTAATTTCTTCTGTCCTTCTTGTCACATGTCTTGAGCTTGTTTAAAGCAGGGCAATCTCTCTTGAAGTGACCGAGCTTTTGACAATAGAAGCGAATATCATTTCCTATCTCTGCCGATTCAAGATTAACACCTTTCCGAATGGGGTCTTGAGAGTTGTTTAGTTGAATGTTCTTATCTTGATGATAGTTTGGGCCAAGATGCTTTTCACTTTTCTTTAGCTTTTCTTCTCTCAATCTCTTGACTCACAAATTTATTCATGTGTCTTCTTGCAAGAGTATTTTCTTGAGATCGTCTTTGGTATCTTTCTTTTGAAGTACCTTGAGAGACTAGAGCAACACTTTGCAACTTCTCAAATTTTGTTCTCTCTGAGTTGTCTCATAATCTCTGAGCAAGATGAGAGAAGAGCTCTCTTGGAGTAATATTTGGCATTCCTTGGTTGAAATAAAAGAATTTAGTGTGTTCCCATTGTGATTGAGACTTGACAATAGTCTTAATCTTTTCTGGGAGTATCATTGCTTTCACCAAGTGCAGCCATATCACTCATAAGAGTAGTAAACCTGAAATCAAGTTCTTCCGAGTTTCGGTGGGACCTTGCTTGAAGTTTTGGAACTTCAATTTAAGAACTTCGAACTTGTTTTCTTTGGTTTTCTGGCCCGCATGATTTCTTCAATCAATTGCCAGTGCAACATTCGCAGCTTTAGCACCCACGCTTTACCAGTATGTGCTCAGGTGTCGATCTGATGATTATATTACGAGCTTGACCATCCAATCAGTGTCTCTTGGCATCTTGGATGTCCGAGCTCTCTTAGCTTGTCTTCATACATAATGCTTCCATGAGCAACGACCACTATCACTAGCGATGCATCCTTGCTTTCATCTTCCTTATGAGGCTTTTCTTCCATCGGACACCTCGAAACTTGTTTGAGTTGCGATTTTAATAGGCCCTTCATTGATGACATAGATCATCTCATCACTAATGGCCTCGGATGGAGCATCATGTTGTTCTTCCATTTCGTAGTTTTACGGCTTGAGCAGTGCATCACTCAGAGACATTCCTGCGCACTTAACACACAAATTATATAGTCCTCAGAAAGGGACAAAGTTTCTTCACCTATCTGGGGACCTAGGTTCAGTGCAGAAGGCTTGGGAACCTCCCGCTCTGATACCACTTGTTGGTCCAGATAATGGCAAAGTAAAAGACTAGAGGGGGGGGGGTGAATAGTCTTTTAAAACTTTTGTCGATAAACACAGTTTCTCAGAAACTTGGGGGGTTTCTGATACTTAAATTCAGAGCGCGGAAGACTTTAAGATAGGTAAGTGCAGAAACAAAAAGTATGTGTGTGTGCTTTGCTGAAAGATAAATGCAGAAAGGTAAATAACACAGCAAGTATAGTGGTATCTGGAGGTGGCGTAATCCTCCAACTAATCCACTTTGGTCTTTCTGAGACCTAGAATTCACTAGAACAGATAATTGAGTTCACCTTACAATAATTCTATTCTAAGATTCCTAAACAAATGGTTCCCAACCAAATGTTCCCCCTGAGTTATTCCCCAGCTCCTAGAGCTAAGTACTTCCTCTACTCAGATAACCTTGGAGTTATTCCCTGATTTCCCAAATCAAGTACTTCCTCTACTCCACGCCTTGATGGTGTTGGTTATAAGGTTTGTCAGAGAGGCTTCTTGTATAACTTTTCAGTTATGTTTCCAGAGAGCCTAATAGAACAAGACTACTTAATACACTTGTTCAGTGTATGGCAATCTGCTCTTTACTGACCCAAGTAATTGATGTCCGTTCTGGAGAATGAGCTTCAGAAAGGTTATCTGATAGTTCAACTCTTTCACGAATAACAATCTCTTGTTAAGGTTCAAGACAACTTAGAACTACTAGTGATTCTTCAAGCAACAGAAAGCTTTCAGAAAGGGTAATAGAGTGCTTGAGAGAATACTTTGCTTGATGGTATGTTTGCAAGATAGAGCATTCTAAGGTATGTTCTTCAAGCATCTAAGTGTGTGATATATATAGATAAATTTGAGAGGCGTTTGAATTGTATCCGTTGTGCTCTCTATTGTTAGGAAATTTGTTAGGTATTTTGGTAGAAATATCTGTTTAGATTTTGATCAGCAACATGTTGACTTATCTTAGTCTCAGAAAGGTGATTAGTACTCTTGGTTCACTTGAACATTGTAAAAGAGGAAACCCACTAAGTATGATAGTCTAGCTAATCTTGTATAGGATGTTAGGTCTCAAAATGTAATTTTTATTTTATGAAGAGAAGACCAAGAAGAAGACATCCAAGCGGAACAAGTTCAACGACATTGAAGATTTGAAGAAAACTGCACAAGATTACTGAAATAGTTTTACAGATACCTTGGTTAGATATCTTGAAGACACGAATAGTTTTAAACAAGCTGTGTCACAAGAGATATCTGAGAACTGGAAGGTTTTCTGAAAACCAGGAAAGTGCCCACAGATATCTACTCTCAGATACCTTGAGCCTTAACCACATTTCTGAAAAAGAAATATATTGCAACAAAGTTGTTTCAATAAAGTGGTATCTGAAGATTGAAGATAAGGACGTGCAAAGAATCAGATAATACTAGTCTCGATCGAGCATAGTTCCGTTGGCACTACAGGACAAAAAGTACAGTACAATGCATTTAATGCACGGACAGAGATGTCTGAATAAAAGCAACGGTACCTTCTGAAGAAGAGGACAAACCTGCTGCAGTACTATACACAGATATCAATAGTTTGAATTTGATTTAAGCCTAACGAATACTATTCAACGACATTCAAATTCATCTATAAATATCAACACTTAGACTACTTGAGAAGACACCCTTGAACTCCATAAACTCGCTGAACAACATATTCTCTCAAGCAAACTACTTATCCTCAAAGCTTTCTGTTGCGACCAAAGCTCCTGATCTTAAGTAGCACTAAAGTTCTAAGTGTCCTGATCCTAAACACGTACTGCTATCTGTGAAAGAGTTGAATTGAAAGATCAAGTATCTGAGATTCATTCTCTTGAACATTTATCTAAGACTTGGGTCAGTAAAAAGAACAAGATACCATACATTGAAAAGTGTATTAAGTATACTTGATTCACAGAGCTATCTGATTAACTGAAAAGTTAATTAAAGAAGCTCATCTGACAACTCAAACCAAAACCATCACCATCACTGGCGTGGAGTACAGGAAGTACTTAGTTTGATAAACTAAGGAATAACTCCAAGGTTACTGAGCACAGGAAGTACTTAGCTTGGGAAGCTAGGGAATAGCTCAAAAAGGTTTCTGAGTACAGGAAGTACTTGGCTGTGAAAGCCGGGGAACATTTGGTTGGGAACCATTTGTTTAAGGAATCTTAGAATAGGATTTTTGTAAGATGACCTCAATTATCTATTCTAGTGAATTCTAGGTCTTTGGAAGACCGAAGTGGATTAGTTGGAGGATTACGCCACCTCCAGATACCACTATACTTGTTGTATTATTTAACTCTCTGTACTTACATTTCACCATTACACACACACACTTTAACTGTTTCTACACTTATCTATCTTAAGTCTTCCGCGCTCTGAATCTAAGTATCAGATATCTACACAGATATCTGAGAAATAGTTTTTATCGACAAAAGTTTTAAAAGACTATTCACCCCCCCCCCCTCTAGTCTTTTACTTTGCCGTTATCTGGACCAACATCTATCAAATTATATCCGTTTATATCTTGAACTATGTACTCAGAAGTCACTATCTCTTGTTTCAGAGAGGACTTGCTTTTTGCAGCATTTCTGCTGATGCATTTAATGCATAGTACTGTTCATTGTCTTTTAGTCTCAACGGATACATGAGCCTTTCTGATGGCTTGCATGCTCCATACTCATGATGTCATATGTCCAGATTCATATTTCCAAAGTAAGTTAATGTACTTAAGAAAGGATTAAGGACATAGTCTTTCTGAGTTAGACTAAACCTTTGTGTCTTCATAAACCTTGTGCAATCTTCAGTCTTCTAATCTTCAGAAAAGCTCCATTGCTAGGATTGATTTTCATGATCTTCTTGAAATAAAAAATTACACTCAGAGACCTATAATCCTAATACAAGATTTACTAGACTAATCATACTCAGTGATTTCCTCTTTTACAATGTTCAAGTGAACCAATAGTACTTAATCACCTTTCTGGCAAAGATAAGAACATGTGATGAATGATCAAAATACTAACAGATATTCCTAACAGATCTTACACATAAAGAAAATGAACTTGAAAGTCTTCAGTGTAAAATATTGTTGATAGATATGTAAAGATCAACACACCACCAATTAGCTCATGTGTATCTCTTCTATATCCTGGATCTGAAAAAAAACATGTCTAGCAACATATATACACCACTATAACAATACATGCTAAAACGATCTTGGTGTGGATAATACAAATATACCAAACCAACATCATCATAAGAACACCGATAATATATGTGCTAAAATGTTACCCTCACGTTTAACTTGGCAAAGATTAATTCTCCATCAAATACCTGAATTTCTTTGAAAAGTGAAATAAAGGGGCAAAGCTAAAATTTGTCAATTTAAGAGATCTAATCACCAAAGAACAATCCCTTTCAATTACTACATGTTGCCATTCAAAATCTCGAACAAATTTTGTTTTTAATTTGGCTGGCCAACCTTCCAAATTTTCAGCAACATAAGACATTAAAAAAAAAATCACCAAGCAATAACATTGCCCTCATGATCCCTAGCAACAACACTAATATGTCCCCCTATATTCGGACTCTGCTCAACCGTATCAACATTTCACATAGGATGGCTGGAATTTGAATGAATCTGGTGGATTTAGCCCATCAACTTTATATATTACAGTATATTCAAAGTAGTATAATAATTCAAAAAGTTTCACTAAGTTTGTAATTCAATTTAAATCTCATCCGTTGATCTTACTAATTCAATTTGAATCTGGTACGTACATGTGTCATTGTTTCAGTAGAAGGTGTAGGGTTCGAATACCATTGGCGTAAGTTTCTCCCTTTTATTTACTCCCTCCATTCCATGAAAATCTTTTCATTTTTCCATTTTGGGTGTTCTATTAAAAACTTTCTATTTCCTTTTATGGAAACCCACTATCTCCATTATTAATATTTTAATCCCTCTCTTTCATACTTTATCAATTCTCTTTCTTACTTTTTACCATAACTTATTACTTTATCTATATAAACCCATTTTTTACTCAAACTTCTTAAAAGTTGTGCAAAAAAAAGAATGGAAAGAGATTTATGGAACGGAGGGAGTATTATTTTTTTCCATATTTTCTCTTTTTTTTCAATCACAGATTCATTGGTTTATATAAAAACCTTTAATACACGTAGTGTATTACGTAAATGCTGGTATTTATTTATATATATAAGTACACAACTATTAGAGTTGTGCAATTGAGTACTTAATTTAAGTTAAATTGAACCAATTTGTGATACACATGTAAATTAGACTTTAATTACAAAAAACCAATATGTTTTATTCATTCTAATTCTAAGCCCTAACACAACTCCAACAAAATCAATTCATCATTAAAAAAACTCAATTTGTCTTCTCTAATTAAATTTCAAGCCCTAAATCAATCCCAACAGAATCAATTCATCATTAAAAACTCTCAATATGTCATCTCCAATAAATTCAAAACTCTAATCGAACTCCAACAAAATCAATTCATCATTAAAGGAAAAAAACAACGATAACCAATATTTCTTCTCCATCTTCTTTAATCAAATTAGAACAGATCAATTCGCACTATCCAAAATCTTAATTCAACTAAAAAAATACAATTCGTTATCAGAAACAACGATTGCACTTACCTTCATATACTTTTATTATTATTTGTAATTAGATGCCACAGTGACACGCTCACGTTCTAGTTATATTATATAAGAACACCCAACTGATAATCTGAGCGCTAAAACATTAGACTCACATTTAACCTGGCAAAACATCATGGAACAAAATTCGTCCCCCTATTCGGACTTTGTTCAACCGTAGAATCAAAATTTATAATTGAAAATCTAAATATCTATTAATTTCTTATTAAATAGATGGGTGGAGTATTAAATATTTAATAAATACTCTATTACTCGGCTAGATTAGTCGCATGTAGCGGATACCAATGAGAAATTAAAAAAAAATAGTCACACTTATTCTTAAAGTTAGTTAACTCATCTTTTTCTTCTTTTCTCTGTTTAGTTTTTGTTTGCCGACCATGGAGATGGAGATACTAATTTATCATGTACAAGCGGATTATGTACATTCTTGTCAACATGCACTACTAGATAGGTTTTCTTGGTGTAGATTTGTATAATTTAGGATATATGGTAAAAATTGCCTTCTAAAATTTTGTTATCCATCCATCCATATATTATATAAAATACAAGGCTAAAGCCGCTAAACTCCACGAGATTAATTCAATCTTACGTGAAATTTTATGGAATTAGTTGTATTAATTTTAGTCATATATATTTCATTGATATTTTTATTATGTTGTCTACATATATAGTTTTTATTTGAATATATATTTGAATTCACTGTGACAAGACGAATCTATATACACCAATCTAGATTATTATTATTAATTAAATAAATTATTCCATCGGTATTTTTTACATCACAAAGCTCCCGAGACCCCTTACCACTTGAGCGGCTCAATAAGTGTGACTACGAACACAAACTAATACACTAAAGAATAAAGATTATAACTCACCATAATAGAAGAAATGCAGGAATGGAATCGGAATCGGACACACGCCCACACGGCCATACCGTAGACCGATTTATGTTAGGCTAAAGTGGGTGAAACGGCCAGTGACAGGTCTTAGGCTGTTGTCTTTGTTTGTACGAGGTCGGTCGGAGAAAACAAGCATAGTAGTCAGTTAGTTGGGCTTCCAACCTCTGAAAGACATGGTTGGGTGCATCGGGCCTGAAAAGACAGTGAGATCTGCCGCTCAAATGAAGAGCATGAGAACAATTAAGTTAGGGCGGCTTACAAGCCGGTACCGGAAGAACTTGGCACATTTTCAGTCAGAGACACTCAACTTTTGCTACGTGAAATGTTAAAAATGCCCCTGCTTTTGAGTGGGAAGTGACCAAAACGCCCCTACTTTTCTCACATGGCTAGGCAATGTTTTTTTTCTATGTAACACCTCATTTATATCTTTTGTCCTTTCTCTATTTATGTCTTTTTTTAGTTCATCTTATTCATAATTAATAAAATAGAGAATATAAAAGTTATATTGATTTTCATATTTTTTTCGTACTCTACAAATAGAAAATAGAGACCAATCTTAACTATATTTCGACCATTATAAATTTTACGATTTTTAAACTCTTAACTAAAATTAGATGTTAATAGACTCGGTGAGTTACAACACCATATTTACTCATAACTTGATGACCCTCTAAGTTACAACACTATTTATTTAGACTATATGAGTTACAACACTATATTAACTAATTATTCGTTGCGTTACAACATTATATTAGTTGTGTTGCAACATTATAATGAGTTAATATAGTGTTGTAACTCAGGTTGTCACCAAGTCATGAGTTAAATATGGTGTTGTAACTCACCGAGTCTACCAACATCTAATTTTAGTTAAGAGTTTAAAATCGTAAAATTTGTAATCGAAATATAATCATGATGCTCTATTTGTAGAAATGAAAAATATAAAAATTCCAGATAACTTTTATATTTTCATATTCTCTATTTTATTAATTATGAAGAAGATAAACTAAAAAAGACATAAAGAGAGAAATGACAAGTGAACATAAAAGATATGGACTTCTTGTACTGCTATAAAACAAGTTTCAAGAGTAAAATGAGGCTTTTGCACTAATTTTTTGTTGGGTCAACTCATACATGTCTTTATTTGAAAGGTAGAGGATTTAAGTGAAAAGTTACTGCAAAAATGTCTCCGGCAAGAATTTTCCCATTAAGTGAGCTATTAGGGTTTGCTTGTGTTGCCTTCATCAAAATGGTTGACTTAGTTTATTGGGCTTCAAAATGTTTGTTACCTTTCACACTAAAAAAAAGATATAATGATATAAGTTTGACACTAATGTATCTCTGTCGATGTTGGTGACACGAAACAAAAATGTAGGTCCCATCATTTTGATTTTGTTGCTTTAACCTTCTTTGGCGTGAAAAAACTACACTAACAATAAATATTTGTGTGAAAAAATTATGACACTAATAGTTGACACCAAAAACATCAAATTCTAGTAGTGATTTGAGTTTAACCGAATAAATTTGTCATGTCCTATATCTTATGTCTCCTGAGTTTGAGTACGTGGCACATGGTACTGATTAACTCCAATTTCGTGGTTTAAAATGAATTCACATGATTTGTAATGTAAAAGTTCCTCTCATGGTTGGTTTATGATAACAGTCCTTCAACGTACATAATTAAAAATCTATACAAGTAATCAGGCAGATTCATTGATATAAGAACAAGTTTTTCTTCAAAACTATGGGATATATATCATCCTTTGGCGTCATCGAAAACCAAATGGAAGTTCAGAAACAGCGCAGAGTAGTTTTAAGTCCTGTTTCCTCTACAAGGACATATAACACCACTGCTTCAGCTAGGCTCAGTTCTTCACTCAAAAGGTTTCCATGTAACCGTTTTGCATCCTGATTACAACGCGCCTGACTCATCGAATCATCCTGAATTCACTTTCTTGTCTTTGCCTGATAACTTATCTGGAAAAGAAGCTTCTTTTCCTGATCCATTCATGTTCATAGAGGCTATGAACAGTAACTGCAAGAGTTATATCCAACAGAACTTGGAGAGACTGCAGGATAATGCCTCTTGTGTCATCTATGATGCTATGATGGTAATTGTTGAATCGGTGGCTGATCAGGTTGGTGTCACGAGCATTATTGTACGAACTGTCCCTGCTGCCAGTTTGCTCACTTATCCTTTTGTTCTTCAGCTTCATCATCAAGACCTGATTCCTTTGCCAGGTATAAATATTCATAAACCTGAATATTTACTAAATCTGTCCACACCTGGTTTCAACGAAACAGGCCAGATTGTGTTAATTTCTGCTTTTATCCTTTTACTATATGGTTTTTCTTTGCCGCGTGATAAGTTGTCTCTGGTGCTACATTTACAGTATGATCGTTCTCAGTTTAATATATCAGTATCATCCACTAAATTGCTCAGTTCATAGTGCATATTCATCTATTTTTCGAACAAGCTGGCATATGATCAAGATTTGTTTGTGAAGATATAAATGGTTAAATGATGCATTTACAGAATCTCAACTGGAGGATCCAGTTCCCTCCCTTGAATTCCTCCGCTTCAAGGATTTATCGTTTTTGCCTTTGGAGATGACAGAAGCGGTACTTCAGCTAGTAAGGTCTTTTTCCAACATAAAATTTTCCAAGGCTGTCATCATAAATACAGTTGAATGCCTAGAGGAATTAGCTCTGCCGAAGCTTCAGCAATCGTACCAGCTTCCATTTTTCACAGTAGGACCAATCCACAAAGTAGATCCACACCACATTCAAACCAGCCTAATGAAAGAAGACGACAACTGCATCCAGTGGCTTCGTAAACAGGCTCCTCGTTCAGTAATCTACGTGAGCCTAGGCAGTTTAATCACTATAGATAAAAATGAGTTAATTGAAACAGCTTGGCGACTTATTGAGAGTGAACAGCCATTCTTGTGGGTGATACGGCCTAATTTAATTAACGGTTCACTATGGAGTGAATGCTTACCCGACGAGTTGGCAGGAATGATAGAAGAACGAGGCCTCGTTGTACAGTGGGCACCACAAACACAGATTTTGTCTCATCCTGCTGTTGGTGCTTTTCTAAGTCATTGCGGTTGGAATTCAACACTGGAAGGGATTACTGAAGGCATTCCAATTATATGCCGACCTTTCTCTGTGGATCAACCTATCAATGCAAGGTATATCAGCCAAGTATGGAGAATGAGTATTGAACTGGAGAATGCACAAAACAGATCAAATGTTAAGAACGCCATATGAAGGCTGTTAGTGGATGAAGAAGGTAAAGAAATCAGAGAGATATCGCTTGTTCTTAAGCAGAAGCTTCAAGTTGCTATTCTGCAGGGTGGTTCTTCTTATAACTCAATCGAGAATTTGACACAGTTCATCTTATTACTATAATAACTATCACATCAGTGTTTTTAAGTTGTGGCAAACACCAAATTTCTAGCTTTGGAGATGAACAATATATGACTCTTTCAAGATTGTAAGAATACATGTTTTCTATCAATTTGATCTACATGAATCCATGAACTTAGTTCATTTGTCCAGATTGATGTCTACTTGACAAGTAATGTCATTTCTTTCTATTTTCTACTGTTATTCTAATATTTAGAGTTCATACTTTTCAATGACTCAGTATCCAATTAAAGCAACAACAATGAAGAAGCAGGATACATAATGTTGTCATATAACAAACTAGCAAGTCAACTTACAGCTTCAGATAAAACAAGATGAAAGTTGATTTAACACTTTAACCATATACTACTTCTGATTGAATCTCTCTGCTAACTGTTTTTCTTAGAAAGAACATACATCTTCTGATTTTAACTTTGTTGACAGAACGTGTATAGAGTAAGTCTCTTGAGAGACGGTCTCAAGATAATTTACTTAAAGACAGACCTATATTGTTAATAAAATCATCGATGTTGTTAATCAAAACATCTATGTTCTCAACATTGGTACTTTTTCATATTACAACAAGACTTATTTCATTAACAACATAGACATTTTGATTTATAACATGGACGTTTTTATTGATAACATAGGTCGTCTCGAGATAACTTATCTAAAGACTGCCTCTATGAGACTCTTATGAGACTTTGTGACGTGTATATTGACTATTTGCCCGTAAAATCTTTGAAATCCTGTTTTCTTAATCATATGATCAGTATTTCCTTTCCATGATCTTTGCCTATTAAGGCTCTGTTTACCACTAGTTTTTCAGCTAGCTTTCTAGCTCCATGAACTTTTTTTTACCATTGACTAATAAAAAGCTCGTTACGTGAACGCGCAGCTTCTTTTTCCAGCTAGCTGGAAAAAGAAGCTTCTTTGAGTAGCTTTTTTGAAAAAGGAGTTTGTTATATTTTTATTCCGAAAATATCCCTACCCAAATTAACCTAAATTGGACTAAATAAAATAAGAAGTAAAAACACCCATATTACCAAGCAACGAATTCTATACATCATGCACCCAATATTATCACGCAGTAATTCTATACACATCAATTACTAATTTTTTTCATTACTAAGTTAAAATGCTCAACGATTATTTCTTTCAACTTCTGATAATTTTGATGATGTTATTAAAGTGGCGATGTAAAATACATTAAATATATATTATAATTATTGGACAAAATATGATATATTATTATTTAAAAAACTATAGACTAATAATACGATAAGAAAGGTTAAAGACAAGAAAAATAAGAGTAATGCCCTTTTATGTCATTTTACAAAACACCAAATTTTTTAATTTAATTCTTCTACATACATTGAAAACCAAATTAGCTTTTTCAATTGTAAATTCTACCAAATTCTGAAATTACTTTTTTTTAGCTAGTTTTTGCTAAACAGAGCCTAAAGCCAATCCTATCTGATATTGAATGAAATGGACTTCCAAGAGGATATCAGGCTTGCTAGTTCCGTTTACTCCAATGCTTCAGCTAGGTAAGAGATTGAAGAATAAGGAGGTTTTTCGGGGTTTTTTTTAATTTGTTTTTTGTTTTTCTCTTTAAATTAAAATGTTCTTTTTTCAATTCTTGCTCTTAATTTTATTTGGAAATTTCAACCTAAAATCCAACATGGAAGAGAAGTAAAGATGGTTTTGCTCATGGTCAAACCCACCAATTGGCTTTGGTCCTATATGTAATAATTGAAACATCATAAATTAATGAATAATTGCAGTATCTAGTACGGGGTATCAAATGAAATTTACACTTAGTACAACATTTATATACACACGTTCAACAATGAACAAATGTTTATTACAAACATTGAAAATGTTAAAACATATAACTCGATCGTGTTAAGACACCAAGCTCAAGTTCGTAGAGCATGGGCCGGCCGGATTTAGTATTTCCAAGGCCATTTTCATTTCACCTATTTTCATAATCATAGAGTTTTGGTTATTGATTGTAACCAAACAACACTATGCTTGCTTTGTGTTTATATTCTTGCTTCCTTTAGGTTTAAATTGTGTGTTTATTTTTTGTTTTTACTATAGTTTGTAGTTTCTATTTTCGAATGTTTGTTGTCGTAATATAATTATGGTTTGAATAAAAACACTCCCTTCTACTTCAAATTTTTCTGTTCTTATTACAATATTCATACTTTTATAAACAATAAAAAAATAAAAAATTCATTCGACCAACCCGTGACCAGACTACGAACACTACCACGTTGACAGTTTTTTGTTAATGAACCCATTTGAGTTAAACGCATAACACCCCCCTAAGTTATTAATAATGTAGGTGAAACCCCCCAAAGTTAACGAATTAGTACCAACACTACAAAAAAATTGATGTTTAGCGACGGATAAAGTTCTTATTACAATATTCATACTTTTATAAACAATAAAAAAATAAAAAATTCATTCGACCAACCCGTGACCAGACTACAAACACTACCACGTTGACAGTTTTTTGTTAGTGAACCCATTTGAGTTAAACGCATAACACCCCCCTAAGTTATTAATAATGTAGGTGAAACCCCCCAAAGTTAACGAATTAGTACCAATACTACAAAAAAATTGATGTTTAGCGACGGATTTATCCGTCGCTAAACAGTGCCCGATCCGTCGCTAAGGGTTTAGCGAAGGATATGGCGACGGATAAAAATGCCGTCGTCATTTTTGGTGTCACAAATCTTCTAACGACGGATAACCTATCCGTCGCTAACTAACGACGGATTTAGCGACGGATAGAGTATTGACTTTTTAGTGACGGATAGTTATCCGTCGTAAAAAAGCTGATTTTTCTCTTCTTTTTTTAAATCCAAATTTTGGTTGTCTTTAGCGACGGAGGTGGTTTTTTTTTTATTAATTTGCAAACGAATCGACGATTTGGGGACGAATCGGATAAACCGACGATGATACAATTAATCGACAATTTTATACAAATATTCAATACGGATAAATCGACAATTTTATTAAACACGGATAAACCGACAATGATACAATAAATCGGATCTGGACTAAATTTAATAATACGGATATACAATACAATATTTAATAATACGGATATACAATACAATACAATATTTAATAATACGGATATACAATACAATACAATACAATACAATACGGATCTTGACCGAGCTTGCAAGATCTTGATCGGATCTTGATGGTGGTGGTGGATCTGGGCCGATGGTGAAGGTAGTGGATCTGGGCAGTGTGTGGCGTGGTGGTGGAAGGGAGCTGCGTGGTGGTGGAAGGACAGTGGAAGGCGGTGCGCCCTGGATGGTGGTGGAAGGGTGGAGGCAGTGGTGGAAGGAGGAGGATGGTGGTGGAGGCAGTGGTGCGCAGTGGAAGGAGGGTGGAGGATGGTGGTGGAGGCAGTGGTGCGGTGGAAGGAGGGTGGTGGTGCGGTGGAGGATGGTGGTGGAGGTGGCGTGGTGGTGGTGGAAGGAGATGGAAGAAGAAGATTGTGGTGGAGATGGAAGATGGAAGAAGAAGATTGTGGTGGAAGAATGGTGGCTGCCGAAATTTTAGGGTTTCTTTAGCGACGGATATTGATATCCGTCGCTATTTAACGACGGATAATTCTATCCGTCGCTAAAATTGATTTTTTTTATTTTTTTATTTTGGTCAACTTATTTAGGGACGGATATAATATCCGTCCCTAAATAACGACGGATATTTTGTATCCGTCGCCAAATAGTGACGGATTTGAGACGGATTCGCTCAATCCGTCTCCAATCTGTCGCTAAACCTAGCGATTCGTCGCTAGGTATTTATCCGTCGCTATCCCCCGTCGCTATTTGACGGATTTCTTGTAGTGCAAACCCCCATCAGTTATTAAAAATGGGCACAAAACCCCCACCCTTTATTTCTAAAGTGTGTGAGGTACACTCTCATTATGTGCGATTATAGATGTTTGTTTATGTTATCTGACACCAAATCAATGCAAAAAAAAAAAAACCATAGTTATTAAAAATATGCGCAAAATCACATGGAATTCTTATAAAGTGATTGCAATACCCCTTTTACATAAATATTAAATATACATGATGAATTCAGATTGTATGCGGTTGACTTAGTCAAATTTTCGAAAATATTAAAATGACTTAAATTTGAGCTATTGAAAATAGTAAAACTCTACTTTTTTTCCTGGTTAAATGAACAACAAAAATCGATCACACACTACTGGTTATATATATAAGACCAAATATATAATATAGATAACACTAATTAAGATTGTCATTACATATCAACAATATATACCAATTCATTACTAGTGTAAACGGAAAAAAGTGAGGGCAAAAGACAATAAACTGAAACTATGATTGTCCAGTCCACCTAGTCGCGTTAATTTGGAGTAAGAAAACCTAAAAGAACATTCATTGTCGCACCTAACATGAGAACGTCGTAAAAAAAAAGCTGGGGGGTTCCACGCACTTGTTTTAATAACTCGGGGGGTTTTGCGCACATTTTTCATAACTCGGACACTAATTTATTTACTCAAGGAGAGTTTCGCGCACATATTTTAATAACTCAGGGGGTTGGTACTAATTTATTAACTTAAATAAATTTCGCGCACATTTATTATAATTTAGTGGGTATTTTGCATTTAACCTGAACCCATATAGGCGAAGTACGTGTCAGAGTACGGCTGTTGAAAGAGTCGTCGTTCTCCAGCCAAACCCCACGGGTCAATTCTCTTCTTGCACTGGTCCAGAAGAACCAATCAAAGGCTATTTAGCATATTCTGTCTCTCCTCTCGATTACCTTTTCGCTCTTCTGCTTGGGTCATCCATACTTTCATGTACTTCTGATTCAAGAAAACTAGGTACTACTCTCTTAAGCTCAAGAAAAATCCAATCTTTATGTTTGCAGTTATTTATTTCTGTGATTCTTTTCTTTACCAGTAGAATATTCGTGTTTGTTTCTTTCTTGTATGTTGGTAGTGGTGAGATTATTCAGCTTTTTATTCTAACATAAGGGTTCATATATCTCTGTTTCTTTTTTATGCCTCTTTTTGGATTTGTGCTTGAATATTTCATTTTTGGATTTGTAATTCAGCTTTTATTCTGTTTAGTATCTATTTATTTACTAGTATAATTTTGCCTTTTGGTTTAGTTTTGCTGCTAAAAGTTATTCATTTATGCAAAGTACTGCACAATTTAGAACTTCTTGATTCATGATTCTTCGGCTCTTTCGTTTATGTGGAAGTGGAACACTTTCTTTGTTTGTGGAGAGTGGAAAGTATAGTGTGGAAAATAAAATAACATTGAGCATTTCACAGGATTAATTAAACCATACTAGGAGGCCTGCATGACCACCGACACGACAGCCTCGAGTTATTGGTTGAACTGGAGGTTCTTACTGTGCGCGATATGGGTACTAGTAGCTATAGTGATTTCATTCCTTCTAATATGGAGATATGAAGGAAGTCGTAACAAATATAGGAAGCGAGCAAGTGAGGAACAAGGCGAGGCAGCCGGGTGTTTGTATGAGGACGAATCTTGGGGTACGTGTTTGAAGTCTGTCCACCCGATTTGGCTTCTGGCTTACAGGATTTGTGCATTCTGTGCAATGTTGGCCTTGCTTCTTGCTGATGCCATTAGTCATGGTGGTGGCATTTTTACATTTTACACTGAGTAAGCGCTTATAATTTGCTCTGGAGTTTGTTGATGTATTAGGCATAAATATAATAGAGGTTTTATTTGCAACTGGATCGTGTGGTTTCTCTTACTTCAGTGTGTTGTCCTCATACTTAGTTTATGAGTTGTGCTGAAAACAAAAGGAGCTTCTTTTTTTCTTTTTTTTTGAGTCTTGGATCATTCTGTAGTAAGAGCGACCGGATTCAAGGCCCGTCCAGTTACAAAAATTAAGCATTTAAGTTGTGTTCTCTATGTGGCGCTCATCTTAGTTAAAGTGGGGCTCACATTTCAATCTTTTGACCTTTCGTTAAACAGGTGGACATTTACTTTAGTCAGCTTCTATTTTCTGGTATGCTACTCATATCTCAATGACTGCTTTTGGGTACCTCTAATACATATAAGCAAATACCAAAGATCTACTAGAATATTACTTGCATCACTTTCTTTCTTAATTAATTTCGTAAATGCTCACTTGAATTGTGTAGCTAGGGTCTATTCTTTCTGTCCATGGATGTCTGCATGGTCACCATGAAGTTGACCTGGAGAGAGATGATTACGTTGGTGGATATTCAGAGAAAGGCTTCTATGAAGTCCCCACACTCGGAGACAATGCAGATAGGCCCAGTGAAACGAGAAGTCTGAATAATTCTGATAGAAATAATCTCAGAACTCCTGCTTCTTTATGGGCATATGCGTTACAAATAATTTTCCAAGTAAATCTTCCTGCATTATATTCAAAACACTTCTAGATATGTACTGTTACTTACAAAAGAAATTAACTTCGATGAATAAAATGTGTGGCTGATGTGTACCAACTTCAATGACACTTGGCTGGCATGAGTATTTGGAGCTTTATAGTATTATGCTGTTTGCTCAAGCCTAACTCTTACCGTTTGTTTGTTTACTGGTGTAGATATGTGCTGGTTCTGTGGCGCTCACTGATTCTGTCTTTTGGTTGTTACTATACCCATTCCTTACTGACGAAGATTATAAATTAACATTTGTAAGTATAAGATATCAACGTTACACTTATTCAAGTTTGCATATAGACCTGAGTGGCTATCCATGTGTAATGACTGCACATGACAATTGTTACGAAGTGTTGTTTGTTTATTTGATTGCAAGTAACCCATTGCTTGGTTGAATTAATACGTTAACTCTGTAGATCCTTGTCTGCATGCACTCTGTGAATGCTGTTCTCCTCCTTGGTGACGCAAGTTTAAACCGCCTGGTATCTCGCTATAACTAAATTGTCTACGCTGTAACTGAACTTGGACTAATGAAATTTCAACTCCTTGCAGCGGTTCCCATTTTTTCGAATTGCATATTTTGCTCTTTGGACATGTGTATACGTTATTTTCCAGTGGATCATCCATGCTTGTGTATCAGTGCGGTAATTTTTGTCTTTTTCTTTTCTATGTTGTCACCGCTACTATATCTTAACAAACCACCTAATTTCTCATTTAATAATCTCATTTATATTCAACTTCTGTTAATTGCAACAGGTGGCCTTATACATTTTTTGACTTGTCATCCCCATACGCTCCTCTATGGTATGTGCTATGCTATTGGTTTTTGTAATTGTTCTTGAATATTATCCCCAATGTTATTTTAAAGCATTCTGGGTAACTGAGCTATCATATTTTGAACCCCCCAAGGACCCAGATTGCTTCAGTTTCTACACAGATTAGAGTCTCCACATAGTCGTATTTGATGTGGTCTTTTCCTTTTCCTTTTCTTTCTAACGTTTCAACAAACCATATGGCTGGCTGATGAAATTGTTGCCTTACTCAATGCTTGAATGAAATTTGCAGGTATTTGGGCGTTGGGCTGATGCTATTTCCATGTTTTGGGATCTTTACTCTTGTATTCAGGATCAAACGATGTTACTCTGTCAACTCTCAACAGTCTTGAGATACCCAGAAAGGGACGTGGAATCGCTAAACCTTGGACAGGAAGATGATCTTATAAAAGCTAAGAGCCTCTATGCCAGCGTTGGAATGTTCTGCTTCTTACAGTACTGGTAAGAGCTCTATATTACATTTGTATGCAAGTGATATCTCAAAAGTAGAAGAACATTGTTGGAAGATTATGAGTAATGAATTGGCCATTTATAAGAAGATGCATTATGACTGCAGAGTCTTATTAAATGAAGTTTTCATAGAATGAATTCTTTCAATACCATAATTTGAACATATTTTTACTCTTAGTCTCTACTTTATTCTCAAGGAATTACAAAACATGGCCCTAGGTTAGTATCCTGTCCGTGTACTTCCGTATTCTTGTAATTTTATCCTTTATTCGGATGGCGCCTTGGAATGGAAACTGTGGTGTTAGGCTGGCTTTCACTTGACACTAGAAACTTCAGGCATATACCACAAGGGTCAGCCTTGTTCCCATTCATCTCTCCAGAAAAAGAAAAAACTATTAACCATATATAAGTTTTAATCCAAGGCACATTTTTTTCTTGGGTGTAAGTGCGTGTTCTACACACGTACTATGAAACGTGGCATGCCTATAAAATAGATCCGATATCTGATTTTGGTTCTTTTTTTTTTTTTTTTTTTTTTGCTGAATATTATCCTTCTCTCATCTCCACACTATGCCATTTCATCTTCTCAGGTCTCACATCTTCATTCTCTCAGTCCGAATCAAAGATCCAATAACTCAGAGAGAGCGAAATATCCACTGGCTTAGGTCTTAAACTTCTAGCAAATTATATTCTATATTCCACTGAGCCTCAGAGCGAAATATCCACTGTATTTCAATAACGAATTTACGAACTACACTTGAGCTTGTGATGTCAGAGATCACAGGGGAAGCATTTTCAGTAAACTCTATTCAAATGAGAAAAATTGTTATGCTGAAACCTAGCCCAACACATATATAAATATTGGAACAGACGTAACCCTGACATTCTACCTATGAAGTATCAACTTAATCTCTAAGATGGAAAGAGATTACAATATGTATGGACACGACTCTTAATTCCGATCAATCAGTCGAATATTCATTAACTGATTCACTGCAGAACTTTCCTTGTGTGGAAGAACCCTCATCTCATCTGGGTTTATTTGAGGATTTGTCCAATTCTCTGTTTTGGTCCGTTGCTCCAGCTAATCCGTTTCTTTCCTTCCTTATCCTGCTCTTAATTTTTATCCCATGTATGGCAGCCGCTCTGTGCACTCGTTATTGTTCCGTGCGTCGAACTATCACACTCTGTTCTTCCTTGTCTTCTTCATCTGCTTTCAGCTTTCCTGTGTTGAGAGCTTATGATAATCTATGGGACCTTGAGTTGAAAATCAGCCAAGCACATGAAAATAAGCTACCTTCCTAGTCTAATTAATCCTAGCTCGGCTCGGTGTTCGAGCCGAGCTCGAGCCTATGATGCTCCTTTTGTTATCGAGTCGAGTAGGGTCGGCTCGTCGATACTCGACTTGGCTCTATTAAATATATATATATTATGTTTAATATTATATGTATTTTCAGTAACAAGCTCGGTTAAATAAACTGTTTGTTAACAAGCCAAGATGAGCTCAGGCTCGATTACAGCTCGCGCCGAGCTCGAGGAATGAGATACTTGGCTAACAGGAGAAACAAACATGATAGTTAGCTGCATTTGAAGTTTTCAAAAGTAGCAGAACAAACATCAAATGAAGTTCTATGTTGATCGTCACTCAGCTAACAAATCAAACAAATACAGAAGATCCATAGCTAGCCAATATCAGATATATACATCACCAGCTGAAGCTGATTGATTCCAAGTGCAGATTTTTCGCTGCACTAGATGCGCATATTCTGGCAACATCATGTCGCAAGCTTTTCGGGCCACAAACCATCACTCCCACGTCTGATCCTTTGGAATCCAACAGCATCCCTGACAGTTTGTAAATACAAAATCACCAATTCATCTCTGTATGTGTTCTTAAAGAAACTGGCATAAGCGATCTATCATTCAATACAGTACTAGGATCAACTTACGCTTGAGATCAGGTCTCGAGCCATAGTGCACTTTGGTGGATTGAACTATAGATTGCTGAGAAAGGTTCTCAACTTCTCTATCTGTAGCACATAACCATGTATCTGGTAATGTTGTTGGAGTTGGAACATCAACATTCAGAATTGATTGTTTCTCAGCTGTTTTCTTTTGCCAGAGGAAAATACAACTAGCTGCAATGAAGATGGAGACGCATACCAGAAACATGTCCCAAAGAACTTTTAAGGCGTAATGATAATTGTCACCCCTCCGTTCCACAGGATATATGTGGTAACGAGTTACAAATCCCAACAGTAGTAAAAACAGGGCAAAGGAAGATGAAATTATCGCACCTAGCCACAGCCAACTATTCTTGCCAAGAACATCAGATATGGGTGAATCTGATCTGTTTGGCTTGAACAATCTTGCTCGAATATGCTTTCTGTCGTCTTCCCCAAGGGACCCTTCATGATGTTCTCTTGTAACATAAGCTTCTATCTGAATTTGCAATTTGGATATGTCTAATGTGTTGCTTGACAGTGGAAGCAAGAGATCTAGCATGGTTAGATCCACTGTCTCCTTAAACGCTGTGACCAGGAAGATTTTGGGGACCTTTTTGTTCGTTTGTGTACTTCTGAAGATACACTCGCGTATAATGGAGATGAAAGGAGTAATGCCGCTTCCCCCACTTATCATCACTAATGTCTCGCGACTGAAATAATGAGAGGATGCTGGTCCGTAAGGTCCTTCAGTCGATACGTTTAGATAGTCGTCCAAAGAAGTAAGTTGGGCATAAAGCTTCTGGGTCCAGTTTCCCTGTGCCTTGATTGCAATACTGAGCTTGTCTGGCTCAAAGTTACTATTGGAGGTAATTGTAAACGGGTGCCACTGTAATTTGCAGACGCTCCGAACATGAATAAACAAGATGCTAGTCGGAGTGTAACTCAACCCTGGATCCTTAGCGAAGGTCATCTCCAGGGTACGATTAGGCAAAAGGCGAGCCGAAAGTAATCTAGCCTTTTGTCTTGACTGCAAAAATCTTAGATAGCGGTCAATGAGGAAGAGAAAGATCCCAGGAAGAATCAAGCAGATACACCCGACTCCAACGTGCAGGAAGTAGAAGAAGATATAAAGAGTGTAGAGATGGTGAGTGTAAAAGAACACTTCAAACATTTTCCTTCTGAAGTACTGGAAGCTTGTTACCCATATGCCTAACGACAGAACAATGGCAATAACCCCTGCTATGTTGGATATGTACTGTAGCATCTGTATCAACAGCAGTTACGATGTAAGTATATGTTTTCGTCGATCTACTAACAATTGAACGTTATTACTACGTTTGTACCAGGTAGATTTGATGAGTGATAGGCCACCAGAATATGATGTATCCAACGGTATGTGCAGCGAATAGAAGAGTGGAAATATGGCCAAGCCAGATATGATACTTGATGCTCGATTCAGACGTGAGGCCAATCAGGGGTAGGAGCGATGACCCTCTAGTCACCGGGAAAAACAGAAATGCCCAGCATGTGTTTCCTATGTACCCAAGTATCAGTGATACACTACGAAACTTTGCCTGCGCCCTGGAAATATTTATATATTAAAGAGACATCAAAGCGGGAAAACAAAACAAGGAGGTTCTCTAAGCAGTTTTTGTATGGAATCATGGAGCCTGATCACTTACGCAGTCTCATCTGGGGTATCCCTGTACACGAAGAGGTGCTTCCAGCTGACTAGCAAGTAATTTACAAGAGACCAGATAAGCAGAAGAACAAATGCAGCAGCAAACATGAGCTCCGTTGCATTGACAATCCCTATCGATGATGACATCACCAGCTGAGGACATCTCAGGAAATCAGGAAAGCTCTTACTACTCCTGCAAGTTGATGTATTCATTCCAGGTCCAGGTCCTTTAATTCAGAAGCTAGTTAGTAAGGATCGAAATGGGCAAACCTCTCGGGACCTCCCGATTTCCTTTGAAGATGTAGATAAACACATCCCAGTACAGCAACAAGGATCAATGGAAAGCTGAATAGAACAAGATTTGTCCCTGCCAGACCACAGCACATATATCAACCTCTTCATAATCCAAACTTCGAAAGGTACGGAAATTGAAAAACATTAGATTACCTTGTTCTCTGAAGTAAGCAGAGCTTAGTTTCTTGGTTAATTCGGGAGACCATGAGTTATAGTATGTTTCTGTAGGTAACATGGCCCATATAAATACGTACCCTACAAAAACCAATACGAACAAACTCTGCCATACGGCCTGGAATTTCATCAGACTACTGCCTATGGGTCGTGGAGTGACTGCAGTCGCAGGGGATCTTTGCAGTGGCAGGCTCAGTGATGGAAATCGTTGCCCCACTGTGGGACTGGTCACTGGGGTGTCGATCTTTTTGTATCCTAAGATATACTGTATATGTTCATCTGAAGCTTGATTTTAGGCCTTTAATACTTCAGTTTGCAAGCTTTCAAAAGACTTGACTAGTGTATGATTGGCATATTGTTCAAACTTATATTGACCTTCCATGCATTATCCTCTTTAGCAAAAGAAAGCAAATCTTGGCACTAACTGTTGTTAATAGTGGTCATTGTTTGTCTTCTGCTTGGAAAATTGCATTTTTGTACTCTTTAAGTGACCATCCACTTCAATTTTGATTCTTATACTGGTGCATCTCAGAAGGGGTGTGATGTTTGATTCTCCTTGTCTACATGATGCTAAAAATCCAACAATCACTCTCAAGATAACATCAACTATTTTACCTTGAACATGGACTATTTATATCAAACACTGGCTATTTTACATCAAACGTCGGCTATTTTATATCAAACATGATTATATCCTTTGCTGTGTGTGTCCAGGACATGTGCCCCTCATGGCTTCTTTCGGTTGTAACTAAAGAGGATACTAACTCACTCTCAAAGTTGTCTCCACACCAAGTTTTCTTGGAGATGGTCTCTAGATAACTTATCAGGAGACGGGCTTATGCCGTTAATAAAAACATCAATTATATTGTTAACCTCGATGTTTTTAATACACAAAAAGAATAATTTTGTCAACAACATAGTATATATTGTTATTAACAACATGAATGTTTTTACTGACAAGATATATTCGCCTTTAGATAAATTATTTAGATAACTGTCTTCCACGTGACTTAGGCTCTATTCTCTTCGTCTGAACAGAACAGAATTGTAGTATATAAATGAACTAAGCAGAACTGAACTGAACTAAACTAAAATTAATGAGTTTTCAGATGAACAAAACATACCCTTGCTCAGTTTCCGAGTTTGAAAAAAAGAAGGTAATGAAAGTGACAACATTACCCTAAAAAAAATCACAAAGTCTTGGGAGAAACAGTTTCTAGCTATTTTATCTAGAAACGGGGTTTTTTTGCAATTTACCATTAAACAGTTCAATTTAACATTTTTTTCGCGGATCCGGGTTATGATCCGTTTTGTTTCCGTTTATTTCATTCTTTCTTTACGGTTTTTGATCTTTCTCTCTCTAACATTACTATTTTCCGTTTTCTCTCCTGTTTTCCGAGTTTTTCTCCTTGGTTTTCATCACTTTCGAACTTGGATAGCTTGTTTTCCGGTCATTTTCCTTCACAATCATCAATGTAAGTGTAGGTTTTATCGTTTTCCGTTTGTTTTCTCTGTGTTTTTACTTTTAGGCTCGGTTTTGTGAGTGTGGTTTGGTTTTCGAGTGATCGGACGTTTTTGTCTTCGTTTTGCAATTCTAAGTTAGAATGTCAGGTGAAAAGCAGGAAAAATTGCTCTCTAAAGTACCTGTGTTTCCGAATTTAAGCGCAAGGGTTCTGAAGGTATTTTTCGCTTTCGTACTTTTTATTTTTCTTTTTGCTTGGGTACATGCATGTTTTTATTGAGATCTTAGGCTTTTTTTTTTGTTTTTTGAATTTGCAAGTTGTTGTTAGTTTTCGCGGGGTTTTTGGTTTTTGTTGATGTATTGTTTTGAATGAGATCATAGTGTTTTTTCTTGAGAACATAGCTGTTTTGAATAATATTAGACCATAATTTACTTGACTGAGAATATAGTGTGTTTTGTTGAGAACATAGTGTGTTTTGTTGAGAACATAGTGGTTTATGTTGGAACATAGTATTTTTTGTTGAGAACATAGGAATTTATGTTTAAAACATAGTTTTTGTTTATGTTTGAGAACATAGTATTCTTATAGTTTGTTTTCCATTTTTTCAGTAGTGACTGATGATAAAAAGAATGTTAAGAAGACCAGGGGTAATAAAAAGAAAATTTTCAAGGTTGATGTTGAGGTGGTTGTTGAGGAGCTAGGGTGCTGTATTAAAAGTTATGCATACTAAATGCAATCCAAAGAAGTTGAGGGATTTGTTTGAGAAACTGAATGATAAGCAAAAGAACTGTATTGTTGAAATTGGATTTGGGGGATTGTTTCAGGTTTTGTTGACTAAGATACCTCATGGCATTGTCCCTTGGTTGGTTGAGAGGTTTAACCATGTTTCATATGTTCAAAAAATACAGTCATTTGAGTACCAGATTACAGGGGATGATGTTCACGACATTTTCATGCTTCCGCGGAATCCTGGCAATGAAGTTCCCATCAAGTTTAAGTATAAAGGGAAGAACATTGTCCCTTCTGATAGTGTTTCTAAAGAGAATGATTTGAGGGCTAGATGGGTAGAATCTGTCAAGGGTTGGCCTAAGGTGACTGCTAGTGGGGAAGTGAGTTTGTCATGTGTTAAGAAGCGACTTATTAGTTTGGCAGATGGTGGAGATGAGTTTAAGCAGTTCTTTGTTATATATGCATGTGGGTATTTTCTTGCTCCTACTTCAACAGGATATGTTGACCCAAAATTGTTGCTATCTGTACAAGATGTAGGGCTCATTATAGGACATTTGATTGGTGTTCATATGTCATTGATAAGTTGGCTTATGCTATCAAAAACTTTAGAGAGACTGATTTTTGTTCTGTTAGTGGCTGTGTTGTTGTCTTGTTGTTCTGTTATCTACATAGATTTAACTTTTTGGGACGTAATGCGCCTTCATCCCTTCCGCTTTGCTCCCATTGGACTGATAAAATTATTGAGGATAGGATTGGTGGTGAGAAGAAAGTTGGTTATGGATTAACGCCTATGAGTTCTATCTATCCTATCACTAAAGCAAAGCAGTCAAGGCCTTTGTTTCATAGCGGCCCACAATTTGCTGAAGGGTTTGTCAAGTATCCCATTGGTGAAGGCTTGCCGAGGAATTCAGAAATTAAGGCATGTGCAGAAAATGTAAGTAATGTTCTTTTTGAGATCATAGTGTTTTTCATTGAGATCATATTAAATTATGTTGATATCATAGTTTTTTTGTATTGAGAACATAATACTTTTTGTTGATAACATAGGTTTTTTATTGAGATCATATTACTTTATGCTGATAACATAGGTTATTTTATTGAGATCATATGACTATTTTTTAAACTTGGTACTTTTGTTTTTTTTTTTTTTTAAGAGTGCTGATGAGTCATGGTGGATTTTCAAGAGAGATTCAGAGGTCATTATGCGTGCACATCTTGAAAGGTTGTTAAACCTTGGTGTTGGGATTGCACCATCTGTTGCTAGTTCACAACCTTCCCAGCCAGCTTCACATAAATGGTGGTCTAATCCATTGCTTCATCAAGCTGTTGATCGTATTTGTGCTGGTTTGATGTTGAAGGTGATGGATGGACCTAGTTTTTCTCTTGGTTTTAGTTAAGAAGTTATGTCTCAACCTGAGTCTCAGTCCGAAGGTGATAATCTTTATGACACACAGACTGGCATGATTTATGTAGATCTTGCTTCAATTCAAGATGATATTCAGGTTGTGCCTTCTACTGTTAATATTTCTCCACCTCAGCATGAACTTAAGCCTGGTCCAATTACTGTTAATCTTTCTCCATCTGAGCCTCCATTGAAGAATATCAATCCACCTCAGTTTCCATTGAAGAATATCGATGATGTCTTGTTGATAGCTAAAGCTGTTGAGTTTGAAGCTAACGACATGCCAGAAGATAATGATAATGATGGTTTTGATGATACTATTCATCATGACCACCAACAAAAATGTGCCAAATAAAGAAATAACTGTTGAGAAGCATGATAGTGAGAATCATGTTAAGATAATTCTTGGATGTGAATTGGACTATGGGTCTATAAACCCAGATGTTGTCATGGGGAGCAAGGTTATGAGGAGGATTAATAGTTATTCAAAGAAAGTCATGAAGAATTAGTGAAAGAAGTTGCTGACTATTGCTTTTTCATTCAAGAGAATGAGATGTAAGTCATTTTTAATTTTATTTTTATTTAGATCATATGTTTTATGTTATAGCATCCTCCATTGATCTTCTTTGATTTTTATGTTATAGTTTGATTGTTTGTGATTGAAAAATGATGAAGGCAAGGGGGGTATTTATAGGTACATTGAGGAAGATGAAAAGGTTGAAACATGTACATGAATTCAAACAAAAAACTATTGGAAATCTACAAGAGTAATTGTGCATGTAATTCTCGAGTAAAATACATTAACTATGGGGGATTTATGTCAGATACAATAAAAGGTACTCTAAACGTCTAATTAAATCAACAGACTAATACACTATGATATCAATAAAACAAGCTATGATCTCAATTATACACTCTGTGATATCAATACAAAAAGCTATAATCTCAGGAAACTAACTACTAACTGCTCATGTCATTCTCGAGATAAATGCATTTATCTAGTAAAAAATGCACTTGCTACCAAATATTTGAAAGCATCGGTTGGACGTAGTCCAGCATCCTCCATAAGCTCAATTGTTTTTGCCTTATCAGTTGTTATTGTCCTTTCAACGCGGTGTAAGTGTGACCATTCTGGTCTAGTTAAAGCATGGTTGTGATTTTCAACATGCCTGATGACTTTGTAGTAGTGATTGATGGTGTCACAACTTATCACAAGTTTAGCTTTGGAACCAGTTTTTATTATACAATTCACACGTCGTTTTCTTTTGTTTCTCCTGCCTTTATCTTCTTCTACAGTTGGGGAAGGTGTTATGACAGGTGTTTTTGATGTTGCTTCTTTTTGAATGTGAATCCAACCTTGGTAGCATGCTTTCTATATAACTTGTGTAGGTCCTCCAATTTGTTTGCCTCTTTATTGATTAAGCTGCCTCCGACATCAAAATCATCATGATCAGTCACCGTTGTTGTTGCCAAACTGTTATTGTTTGAGTTGTCAACAACAACCATTGCTGCAATTAAGATCATAGAAGTAATATGTTATATCATAGTAGTTATAATTGAGATCATATCAGTTAATTCTGATATCATAGTAGTTATAATTGATATCATAGAAAACATATCAGGTAATATATAATAGTAGTAATTTTTTATATCATAGCAGTTATATTTGATATCATAGTGCTCATATTAGAGATCATAGAAAACATATCAGGTAATATATAATAGTAGTAATTTTTGATATCATAGCAGTTATATTTGATATCATAGTGCTCATATTAGAAATCATAAAAAACATATCAGCTAATATATCATAGTAATTTTTTATATCATAGTCTAATATTTGATATCATAGAAGTAATTGTTGATATCATAGTACTTATGTTTGAGATTATAGTTTAAAACTGACATTAATACATCAACTATCAATGTATATAGTTATATACATTCATTTTAACTCATAAAATGAATGTTTGGATAAGTTCAACCCCTCAACTAATTCCGTGTTTACTTCAATAACTGCATTCATTTTAATACATTAACTAACCCTAATTACTTCAATTTTAACTCCTAAAATGAATGTTTGGATAAGTTCAACCCCTCAACTAACCGTGTTTACTTCAATTTTTTCATATAAATTAGCAACTTTAACTGCATCATTTCTTTAAAATATTTTCTTCTTCTCTGAATCATTTTGCAAATTATATTCACTTTTTTATCATCTTCATTGGGGTATTACTTTAACTTTAACTTGTCTGTCATGGAAGATGCTATCAAAAATTGCCTTTCTTATCATCTTCATTGGGGTATCAAGTAAGTTTGCAAATTATATTCACTTTTTTATCACCATTCATTATCATGTCTATTTATAACATTCATGTTTGTTTAAATATACAAGTATGAAGACTATAATGGTGCTGATTATAATCCACCATTGCTTATCAAGCTTCAGCATGTAAAGAAGTGGTTCATGCATCCAGAGACCTACTTGTCACACATGGGCGAAATTTCGATATAGTAGCCCAGTTGATGCACATTAAGGCAATGGACAGTGAAATTGGGTGGAAGGTACAAACTCTGAAGAGAAGGTTGATAAGGCTTGAGGAGGACAAGATTCTTTATGGAGGTGGTGAAGAATTTGATTGGAGGTTTAGGGTTGCTGCAGAGTCCTATGTCCTGGAGTTGATTGATGCGTACCAAGCAGTTTAGGTGTTTCAATATGTTTTATATGTACTTTTATTTGTACTTTGTTTACTATTTTAAATAAGATTATTATGGTAACATATGCAAAAATGTAGTCATCATAGCATTTATACTAGAGAACATAACATTAATATTACATATTTCGATAACAGTTGAGTTCATAGCATTTTATGGTTGATATCATAGTGACTATAATAGAGAACATATTACTTATTGCAGAGAGCATAGTTACTATAATATAGAACATAAAACTAGTTGCAAAGGTGATTAAAACAGAGAACATAGTAGTTTTTCCAGAGATCATGGTGAATATAATAGAGAACATAGAATTAGTTGCAGAAATCATAGCATTCATAGTAGAAAACTGTTACATGTTTAGCAACAACTTTTTATTGATTGAAAAGGCAGAAATCATAGTAGAAACTGTAGAGATCATAGTGACTATAATAGAGAACATAGTACTTATTGCAGAGATCATAGTGACTATAATAGAGAACATACTACTTTTTGTAGAGATCATAGTGACTATAATAGAGAACATAGTACTTATTGCAGAGAGCATAGTTACTATAATATAGAACATAAAACTAGTTGCAAAGGTGATTAAAACATAGAACATAGTAGTTTTTCCAGAGATCATGGTGAATATAATAGAGAACATAGAATTAGTTGCAGAAATCATCGAATTCATAGTAGAAAACTGTTACATGTTTAGCAACAACTTTTTATTGATTGAAAAGCCAGAAATCATAGTAGAAACTGTAGAGATCATGAACCTGTGCTTTGTATCTCTGGAGGATCACTTGTATTTGTAGTTTCAATAGTCGAAGTTGATTCTGGCATCTACGAACAACAACGAACAGAAATAGCAATGAAATATCGTTCGTATGAACAGAAATAGTAATGAAATATCGACGTAAACATGAAAAACGATGAAAATTGTTCGAAATCAGAGATAACCTTCGTTTTCGATCGCGTTTTTTTCATAATAAGACAATGTATCTTCTCAGCTGACAGTTTCTACAGGTAGATCGTCGTTTTTTGATCGAAAAATCAGGTTGATCGGCTGGTTTCTCGAACTAGTAGCTGGCTCTTGGTTGGGAGAATTTTAGAGAGAGAATGTTGAGCGAGCTGAAAGCATAATAATGACAGCAAGTAGGTTTGGAAACCGGGTTATATTGTTTATATATGGATTCATTTTAACGACTTGGTAGTTGGCCCTTGGTTGGGTGTCATTTAGGAACTAATTTTTATTTGAAGTTAATATGTAATATTAGAAACTTTGTTTCTATGTCTCTATCTAGGGGACTGTTTCTTAGTAAACTTTCTCAAAAAAAAATTGGAAAATGGTTATTTGGAAAGTTAAAAATTAGAGCATCACTATTCATTTTCATTCATTTCTAAACCCTTAAACCCCAACAGACCAGAAGAGCAGACAAATGATTCGCCGTTTGATTCGATCGCCGCCGTCAATCGCCGCCGTTCGCCACCTATCGGCAACCACGGCGGAGAAGCCACCGGTATCCGCAAAAGGAACAAATACTGCTCAGCGGCTTCACGAGCTGGTGTACTCGAAACGCAGCGCCCTTGACACCGTACGAAAATGGAAGGAAGAAGGTCAACTCTTCCAAAGGATTCATCTTATTCCCTTGGTTCGTGAGCTTCGGAAGCTCAAGCGCTATAAATACGCACTCGAGGTTTACCTTTTTCCTAAACTTGTTACTGTATTTCACATTGCTCTTTTTGGCAAGTTGTACGGTGAATCGTGTTTGACATACAACTAAAAACCTCTGATAAGTCTAAGTGTCTTTCATTGTAAATTGAGTTACCTATGGTCTGTTAAAATTCAGTCTAGTCTGTTAAAGTCATATGCCAAACAATCCTATAAGTGTCTTTCATTGTCTCCTTTTTATTCAGAATCGTGATGAAAGGAGCTTGGAGTTGATGATTTTTCTATAACTTGTAGATGTTATACTAACTGTTAAGTTTATAGGCATAAAATCAGGGAATGCGCCTAAAGCTCAAGTGCTTATGTGGTTGTTTGTAATATTCAAGGAGTGCAAAATCTTGTTTGGCATAAAACTAAAAAACTCTGCTAAGTCACTATATGCCTTGCTGTTCTTTTGAGTCTATTTCTTCCACTCATAAAATTGAGTTAATATTGGTCTGTTAGAATCCGGTCTATTAAAGTCATGTGCCAAACAGTCCATAAGTGTATTTCATTCTCCTTTCCGTTGTATTCAGAATTGTTATGAAAGGAGCTTGGGGTTAATGATTTTCGTTATAGAATAACTTGTTGTAGATGTTATACTAACTGTTGAATAGATAGGCATAAAATAGGGAATACGCCTAACGCTCAAGTGCTTATGTGGTTGTTTGTAATATTCAAGGAGTGCAAAATTATGTGAGGAACCTAACACTTGAGTGGATGGAATGAGATTATTTCCAATATTTAAGGTGTTTGTAACGGTTAGGCTGTTTAATAGTACATGTTTTTGAATTTTCGTTAAAATTGGTTCCTGTTTTAGAGAAAAGTTTCGTTTTAAGAATGTATGAAATTCAACATTCATATATTGTTCTGGTGAAAGAGTTTCCCAAGTACAGTAGGCCATGATAGTTTGGCAAGTGAAATACAAGAAAACATGATTGGATTGTGTGTCTTCTTTGGATGGGTTGAAATGTAAAGACAGAAGATGCCTAAAAATCTAACACAGTTTCATTTAGTCTGGGAGTTAGGTGATAGCAAGAATCCCATTTCTGTGGTAGGATTTCTGTTACTTGGATTTCAGCATGTTTTTGGAATTTAGCATAATGTTCAGAGCACTTGTGTTCGGCGGTCTAATGGTTCGACTGGCAAATTAGAGTGATGCGCCTAACAGTTGGGTGGTGGTTCCTGTGGTTCTTCATAATAGGGAATACGCCCAAGTCCCAACACTTGGGTAGGTTGGGTCTGATCTTCATCCATTCGCCTAATGTTCATTATTGTTAAACTTCTGATTCGGATATTCATTGTGTCTGCTAGATGTTGTAAGCTTATTATTTGATGTTAATGTGGTTTCGTCTCCAGATGTGCGAATGGATGAAGATCCAGCCAGATATAAAGCTGTTTCCTGGAGACTATGCTATCCACTTGGATTTGATTGCCAAAGTTTGGGGTTTAAACAGTGCCGAGAAGTTCTTTACAGATCTCCCTGAAAGAATGAAAGATGCTTTTACATATAGTGCACTTCTGAATACATATGTTCAGTGCAAGGAATCTGAGAAAGCTGAGGCTCTGATGGAGAAAATGTCGGAATGTGGTTTCTTGAACACTCCCCTTCCCTATAATCACATGCTTTCTCTATACATGTCCTTAGAAGATTTTCAGAAGTTCTCGGTAATGATCAAGGAGCTTAAGAAAAAAACTTCTCCTGATATTATTACGTACAACATTTGGTTATCTGCCTGCGCATCGCAGAGTTGTGTTGAAACTGCTGAAAAGGTCTTTCTCGAACTAAATAAGGCCAAAATACAACCCAGTTGGATTACTTACAGCACAATGGCTAGTATTTACACTAGGAATTCATTCCAAGAAAAAGCAGAGTCTATGATAATGAAGATGGAGAAAAGGGTTTCTAAGAATGAGCGAGGTGCACATGCATCCATGATTAGCTTGTATATGGGTTTGGAGAACAAGAAAGGGGTTTGGCGAATATGGGAGAAGATGAAGTCTATTTATCAGAAGCTGAATGATGTTGAATACACTTGTATGATTGCTTCGTTATTGAAACTTAAAGAAACTAAAGAAGCTGAGAAACTGTACAATGAATGGGAATGCATTTCCACAATGAAGGATTCGAGGATCCCGAATTTACTTCTTGCTCATTATATAAGCAATGATAAGATGGAAAAGGCCGAGGCCTTTCACAAGCGGATGGTGGAAAAAGAAATCAAACCAGGGTATACGACGTGGGAGCTTCTCACTTGGGGTTATTTGAAACAGAGGCAGTTAGAGAAAGCTCTTGATTGTTTCAGCAACGCTGTTAACTGTGTCAGAAGTTGGAACCCTGATGAAAAGCTGGTGCATGGAGTTTGTAAAGTTGTTGAAGAGGTTGGTGATGTTGAAATTGCGGAGAAGTGGCTTGTAATTCTTCGCACTGCTGGCCATGTATATATAGAGATCTATAAATCGCTTGTTCGTACCTATGCAAAAGCTGGTAAAATGCCACTTAATGTGGCTGAGAGGATGAAGATGGATAATCTGATGATAAACAAGGAAACTGAGACACTACTGCAGCTAACCAGCAAATTGTGCGTCGGGGAGATTCCAAAGGAAGTTCCAAACAGATAGTAGATCAGTTGCGAAATGATAATAAGGTACTTCCCAGCATTTCTAGTTACTTTCAGTTTACGCCTATCGACTATTTCTTGCCGTTTGTGGATCTGGACAAGTTCTTCATATTGATATTAATAGGAATGTAGTTCCTGTATGAAACTTATAAAGATTTGAATATGATTAGGGGTGCACATATGGTCCAAAATCCGAAAATCCGGTCCGAAAATCCAAAAATCTGATCCGATCCGATCCGTTGTGTTCGGATCGGATTTCGGATTAGCATATTTGCGATTTTCGGATTTCGAATCGGATCGGATTAAATCCGCCGGATTTTCGGATTAATCCGATGATCCGAAATATTAAAAAATAAATAAAAATTAACTACCTTTAACAATTTATAACCAAATAAAAACCCCCAAACCCTAACCCTACTTCTCCATCCACTCTTCTTCCTCCAGCCACCAGCCACCATCTCTAGCTATTATCTTCTATTCTACTTCTTCTTCATCATCAACCAATTCTTCCAGCCACCAGCCCACCATCTCTTCTTCACCACCGATTCATCATCATCGTTACACGCCGGCATCGATTCATCATCATCGTTACACGTCGGCATCGATTCATCATCAAGCAGCTCCAATATCCCACCATCGTCACAGTTTTGCAGAGCTCCAATTGCCACCATCACTCCACGCAACCACCAGCCATCATCTCCTCTGATTCACCATCTCCGATTCTTGTGGTTGCTTTGTATGCCATCATCTCCTCCGATTCACCATCTCCGATTCACTGCTTGCCCTCCTAACTTTTTCTTTAACATTTTCAGTTGGACTACTTTCTCCTCCCTCACCGATTTGCTTAAGAGCAACACGAAGATTCGTGTTGATTCCATACTTTATCATTTACTCCCTCCGTTTTATATAAAACTTTTCATTTTACTATTCTGCACATCAACTGCCATTTTGATCCGATTTTGATCAAGATTATTCTAAATTATAATAGTAAATAATTTAATAAAATCATATAATGAAAATTTAGTTATTAAATTTTCATTATATGATTTTATTAAATTATTTACTATTATCGTTTAAGAATTTATTAATCGAAGATAATAGGTCAAAATCAAAATGGAAAGTTTTATAAAAAACGGAGGTAGTATTTCTCTATGATAAATGTTTTTCTCGTATTTTTTTTGAAATTTCGGATTATTCGGATCAAATCCGAAAAATCCAATCCGAGATTGGATCAATCCGAATCCGATCCGAATGATTGGATCGGATTGACCTGGAGGTGGTCCGAAACTTCGGATTAATCCGAACTTCGGATCGGATTGATCCGAATGTGCACCCCTAAATATGATCATCTGTTCTTTTGTTTACATAAATGTCAGAAATTATGCTAACAAGGTTACATCCCACATTCCTACCCCATGGAATCTGCTTACAACGACGTCAAAAGTGCCCTCAACCCCTCATTTGCTAGGTGTTACTGAGACCGTAACTATGGAAAAAATAAATACAGTATATAACATGTACAGTCTACAGGGCAGATGAATATGAATGTGCAAAATATCTTTCAAATTCTTCTCTTTCAATCATATTTTCTGTAGTTGGAGTCAATCACAAACAAAATAATTGGTACAGAAAGAATTTTACAAGTACACTACAGGGATGATTTATTAGACTTCATTCTCACGTCCGTAGCGCACACGTATAACCTGGCATTCACAACAACCAGTGCTTCTTCTTGGGCTGTCGGGGCAATGGAGCGTGTCGCATTTCATAAAGAGAATTGTAATGCACCTCTGACCAGAAGCTGAGCCAAAGCTCTCTCACAGGGGCCTGATGCTGTGGAACTATTTCAATGAAGCAAGTATCTCTGAACGATGTCAAGAGACAGATTTTTGCCGAAAACTTATCAGCAGCGGCTTGTAGCGTAACATGGTCGCCCCATTCACCAGACTTTGCCATTTTCTTGTAATATTGCTTGAACCTCATCGGTACATAACCTTCATATGCAGCACCGTTGTCCTTCAGCTGTTTCACAATTTCTTTACGGACGTGCTTATGATACTCTGGTGACCGGTATATCTGATCTGAAAGTGCCCGGAACTGACAATTCCCATCCCCAGAGACTCTTACTTCGTATAAACCGTAAACACTCAGCCTCTCACGGAGACGCTGGTAATCTATGTTTGAGTCGCTTAAGGTGGGAAAGTGCATATTAACCCTAGGAACATGAGGAACCGGGGCAAGATTGGCTAGCCGTCTACCAACTGTACCGTCTAGATTAGCATATTCTTCTGTTAGTACAGCAGCAATCATCTGATCATCCGACACGTCCTGCTGATGGCTTGTTGAAGTTGAACTCGATGAACCATCATTCGCTGTTGCTGCATTTCTCATCATCACTTTAGGATGAAATCTACAGATCCTAACCTGAAAGTAGATATCACAAGAAGCAATGCCGTTCAAGTTCTCGACTAAAGGGTGACTTAAAAGGCAAATATAGCAGTAAATTTCTAGGAGATACAAGTGTTAAAATGCACAGATTCTTGACATAGTATGTGAGTTTGGTTAACCACCATTGCCAGTGGTTCAACAAGAATTACTAGAAGATAGTATGATGCAATTCATACACTTGCTCTGTTCTCGACTTTGGCTCTGTTCTCTTCAACTGAAAACTCATTCCGTTCCATTCAGTTAAGTTCAGTTCTGCTTAGTTATATTTTATACTACAATTCAGTTCAGTTCAAAAAATTACAGTTGAAGAGAACAGAGCCTTATCACTTTTTCGTCTTAATCTCAACTTTCAATATTTTATGGGGTTATTACACGTCTACACCCCCCTAACTAATGCCGAAAACATATCTCCCACTTTATTAACCGACTTTCGCACTTTATTCATCTGGTCTCATACTTTTTTTCAATTAGTCTTACCTTTTATAAATTATTCTAATTGTTATTTATATAGTACAGTTATAAAATCGTGTTCAGTTCTATCAGAAAATTAAATTTGGGACAGAAGGATCGAGTATATGGCATGCTATAGGTATAGGGCATACCCTAGATTGACCATCTTTAAGTAGAATGTTTACTCACACCCTCTAAAATATGAGCATATTACACATAAACCCCTCTAATTGCAGCTTCGTTCCACTAATTTGAAAAAAATTGTAATGGAATGATGACATATTGAAATCAGTGGGGGGCAATTGTACAATAAATGCAACACGAAGGACTGAATGCAATTTCTGAATAAATTGTCAACCAGCAACATATTCTCAGAAAACCTACGCCATCTATAAACAATGGACAATCGAAATTCTCAGTTAAATCTAAGAAAGAATTTTCATCTGTATTCGAATGGAACAATGATGAAACATGAAATCCGATTCTATTATAGTAACATATAATGAGCTAAATGAGTAATCTCCATTTACAATCGGTAAGAAACAATTAAGAAGGAATAAGATTGACATTTTCCAGATTGAAGATCAAATTAGATACTAAGCAAATTGCAGAAATATAGATCGGAGATGGGAAATTGGAATGGAAACTTACAGTTATTCGGGTCCCGGTACGAATTGTTGATCCGGTAGCAGAAAAAGAAACGTAGAAGGATGAGGATATTGTTGCGTTGCAACAGACAAACTAAACGATTTTGCTTGTTAAAGTCAAAAAAACGCGTTTTGCGGCTTTCACCTAAAATATTTGATTGGATAATATTTTATCTGTCTCGACATAATAGCGATTTCACTCCTTAAATTTATTCGTAGCAATATTATTGGGTTGAGTAAGTCTCAGAGACGGTGTTATATAGAGACTAAAAAAGACGGACAAATATTACAATTAACAAAAAATATTACAGGTTTTACTAAGAATATCGGTGATATATATTATATAAAAAATAATATAAAATATTCACTCATAAACATTACTGATATTATTCGAAACATTATACATATACTTAAGAACATCATTCCGTCTCTCAGGTCTCTTACTAATACACGTCTCTTTCAAAACTTTGTGTACTGTGTTTTATTAGAACGAGTGACCTACTATGAAGTGTTTCGGTGCACGTACGAGTGAGGATGAAATGTGGGTGAAAAGAACTGTGTTGATTTAAGGGGTAAGCGTATGTTACGAATAATCGTCTACGCATCTGTATTTTATATGTATTGGATTTAGTTAGTTAGTTGGCCCATGGATCGTAGCCCGTGGGTATATTTAGTAGATAGATATTGTTAGATTATGTTCTTAGATGCTAAGTTACTTAGTTATGAAGGAGTCTATTGCTAGTAACTCTTACTAGCTAAATAAGGAATATTCTTACTTCTTAGGATATGTTTAATGGGTTAGAGCCCATAGTCATTTGTAGAGTTATAAATACCTCAGCACACTTAGCTATAGCACTTTGCCTCAAATTCATTATATGAATTCTTGAATGATTTGGGATTAAAAAATACTCTCTCCGTCCCGCAGAACTTTATACATTTGCCATTTTTAACCGTCCCACAGAACTTCATACATAACCAAAAAATGAAGCTACCTAACCCAACAAATAATAAACAATTGCAACTTTATACTCAAATTACACATTTTGCCCCTAAAAGTACACTTTTTTCCACATTTTCTATATTCTATCATTACTTTAACTTTTCACATAAAATTGCACGCTAACCCTAATGTATGATAGTTCTCCGGAACGGAGAGATTACAAAACAATTATAATCATGGAAAGGTTTTGTGCAAGTAAATGGTTGAAGGGAAGTTTAAATTACAAGGAAAGTTTGTTACAAGCTGCCAGCCCATTTCGCAAGACTTCAAACTCATATCAAAGAGAATATTTCTATTATTGGTAAACTAGTAAATGGCCCGTCGATACTTGACGGGAATGAAAAAAAAAAGGTTGCAAAAGCGATGTATAACAGTTACGATAAATGATTAAAATGTATAAGGAATAATATTTAAACCGCTTCAACATTTCATACAAAGTAAACTAAGAAATGCGAAAAGAAAAAAAATATTTTTTAGTAAAAGGAATTTAGTTAAAAAGAGAAGCAACGTAGTTACAATTCTCTTTTATATAACATTTATAATAGACAATAATACTTCATAACTTGTCAAATACTCTCGTATGCACTTTTTAGTTTGTGGCGTCATTTATTTTACTTCATTACCGAAAATCAATAATTTAATTTCACTCCTACTATAATTGTCTGAAGTCGGATAAAGGTGAGGAGGGGTAGAGGCCCATGTGATAGAAAAATTATCTCTGACTCTTGTTTATTGTCATAGCAAAGCAGACCGATATAGGAAACAGTCTCCTACCACAACTTAATGGGAACTTTCGCTCATCGGATGGGTTCATCATCATCCTAGAAATTAACAACCTTATGTCCTCTATTTATTCAAGATAAAAATCTCCCCGATGGTATACTTAGGTCATACTCGGACCCGTAATTTTTCATTCATAATTTGCTTGGTCCAAGGATGCACCGCTTATGACCTAGAACCCGAACCCCATTTAATTAGCGATTAGAGTAGGGTAAGCTTTTAAATGACCCGAACCTTCTTTGGACCCAAAGGGTTGTTACCCGATATTTTTTTATCAGGTCCTTTACCCGTACTTGACGGGTGCCCCCCACCCCCCCAAATACATTTTTTTAATTATTCACTAAGTTAATTTTTCACATGTTTCGGTGAAAATAAATTGGTTGGGGCGGGGTGAGTCCGACCAATTGTTTTTCATTGTTAATGTGAGAAAAATGTGAAATGTTCAGTTATATTTTCATATCATTTATAAAATTTGCACATAATAATTTTAGAAGTAACGTGTAAGAGTCCCCTCAAATATATTTTTTAGTTTACATTATCGCCGGATAATCGTTCGGAATCTCCTGAGAAACGAAGTCATATGCACGTAGGTTCAAGGCCCCATATCTATTAGACATAATTCTACGGATTTCGAAGCACTCAATAAATCTTCGCGCATTAATGACATATCATATTGTTTGATATGATCTGCTATATCATTGGTCGGTGCAGGAACATCTCGGTGATGAAAATATTATACTTTATGAAAAGTATTTGAAACTTCATCTCGTCAAATGAAATCATTATCTTCCTAGTAATTACTACAATTTTTTGGCCAACATTTATTCTAGATATCATTCCTGCTTCAATTCTGCAATTGCACTACCGGGATCATTTCATTATTCCTTAAAAGCATAATCATATATCCAACCGTCAGTATGATCCTATCATTAGAAAATCCTAAGCAGTTAATCGTACGGAGTGACTCTTTGGGAACCATCTCTCAATTTATTCACAATGTAATTGACCTCGCTTAGTCTATCCACACTCAAGGACTTGAGACATTCACCCGACACTTTTGACATAACATATCCATTGATCTCATTTAATATGTCAAACCAGAAATTACTTTAAACATCAATCACATCCACACCACTCACCACAACCCGTCCACCACTTCTTATTTCATTTTAATTTCATTTTAACATTATCTTTATTTATCTTTTCTATTTTAACTTTTCTTTTCAGTCTTATCATTTAATTTCTTCTCTAATTTACATTTCAGACCTCAAATTTGTCTATCTTCTCCAAACTTTCCCACCACCACTTACCACAACCCGTCCACCACTTCTTCAATTTTCACTACCACGAACCACCACTAACAACTACACCACCAACAACTCCATCACCATGAAACACCACCTCAATTTAAGAAGGAAAAAAATAATTTTGTTTTTTTAAAAACACTCCGGTCACCATAGATCGGAGTTTCCATGGAAGCTCGTGACGGAGCTCCAATCAAGTGTTCCTTCATTTTATTTTATTTTAAATTGAGGCATTTCTTGAATATTTGACTAATGGGGGTTTGGTTTTAAATTTAGTTTTGGATAATAATTATATGAAGACAAGTTAACCTGATCATACTCGGACTCACCCTTACATAACAATTTGGACCCATCACTTTTCATGCAACCTCCTATGGATTTAAGCCTGGACTAATATCCTTAACTTTGAATATGGTATGAGAAAGTAGAGTATGTGTACATACCATTCAGGCTTTTAGAATGGTGGGATTGGACCCTACCAACGAACAATTTTTTTTTATATAATGAAACTTTAGAGACTAAATTTTCATTATATAATTTATTTGAACATTTTACATTTGCGATTTAAGATTAATTCGTAGTCAAAGTTGGAAAATTTTGACTGCGAAAAGTCAAAGTGGAAAGCTATTTCAAGTACGGAGGAAGTACAAATTATAGTTACGAACACAAATTTACCTCTTTGTCCATAAGGATAACCTCAAGATGTTTTATTCCAAATTTATCCTTTTGGAATCATAACTATAAAATACGGACGTCAACACTTCGAAACACAGTTGACTTCTCCAAACAGTAAGATGTATGATCAAACCCATCTTCGACGTTTTTAATACTAAAATTAAATAATTATATTAACTAAACATATTTTTTACCAGAGAAAATAATATATTTTACTACATGCACCCTTCATTCACTCAAGGCATAACATCTTGCCAAAACGAACTATTCTTTTTAAGCTTAACATTTCTTTTGATAGAAGTTCACTGACTATAGTTATTTTGGAAACTCTCTTACTTTTTTCCATACAGGTGATACTTTATCAATATAAACAATTTTACTATATATAAACAATTTTACTATATTATTACAAAGGAAATAAAAAAAGTTAATAATTTCACCTCTTAAGAGCTGAACTAATAAATTATAGTAGTAGTACAAATATCATATTTGATTTTTGAGCACTTTCTAATGTCGATTTTGACCACAAATTATTCTTGAGTTTACTGAAAAAAGTATTTTATGAAAGTACACTTCTAAATAGTACTCCATCCGTTTCACTAAAAGTGTTACAATTTTTCATTTTGTGTGTTTCACTAAAAGTGTTACATTTCATTTTATGGAAATTAGTTTTATAATAAAACTCATTTTTAACCACACATTTTCGGGCCCGCATGTACTTTTCACTCAATTAATATCTCATACTCATTCACCACCACATATTTTTGGGGACCACATACTTCTATACATTTTCCTTAAAAATTGTGTCCAACACAATTGTTTCACTTTTAGTGAAACGGAGGGAGTACCATTTAATTAATTTTTACGACTCCGAAAATAACTCAAAAATCAATTGTGATAGTTTACTCAAAAAAGTATTTTTTTTCGAGTTCTACTCGTATCCGATAGCTGTGACTAATCTAGTCGAGCACTATCAGGCCTTTTTTTAGGTAAGGCTCTCCCAGTGGCGTTTTATACATCTATAGGGCTCGAACCCGAGATCTTGATTTAAATAAACTCAAGGACCTTAGCACTATATATTTTTATTGATTTATTTTTTGAACGACACAAATTTATTAATGAAACTTCGCAAAGATTGCAGGAGCATTAAGTAATGCTCACAAATTACAAACCACAGATTGGAAATAATTCCCAAACCTATGCAAACAGACAACTACTTCCTCAACCTTTAATACAATACAAAAAATACCCCTCAGTTATGTATGGCCGGCCAGTACTTTAACACAAACCCCCTCATTTTTGTATGGTCAGTACTTTAATACAAAGACAAAAAGAAACCCAACTAACATGTCCCAACTTTCAAAACCAAAGGCTAACTCATGATATCTATATAAAAGACACCGTTGGTTGGAGCAAGAATTTGAACATCCTGAATCACGCTTCCAACAGTTGAAAGGGATGGTTTACTACATTCAAACAATCTCCTTCAATCACCATGCACATCTTGGGCGATCAGTTCCACATCTAATACAACAACACTCCTTGCAATGACGGCTTCAGCAATTTCTGGATCCTTTAAGTGCAAAATCATCAAGGTCTTCCAAGCTATAATTGTCCCATCCGCGTTCCGAGCTGCAATTCCAATACCTGCTCTAGTTTCTGAAGTACGAACATAGGCATCATAATTGACATTGATTGTTCCATTAGCAGGTGGAGTCTAGACCGTGGGCTTATCAGGTGGATGTGGGCTACTATATACAATATGCACAACTTTGAAGGCATTGATATATCTGTGAACATTTATACTGAATGAATTCTTGCACATCATAGACCTGATCATCATGAAAGAGTGAATGAACAATGACACGATCTGTTTTAGACCAGGAATGAGACAGAAAAATTACATTTTTGAACCCCATCAAAGACTTGGATTAATTGTTGTATATAACTTTCGGTTTTAGAGCACACTTGTGAGCGAAAGTGACATTGGTGAATATAGTGTGGATTTGACGATTGGGAGAGGAAAGAGACTATAAATCATTGTTTAGAAAATTAGAATATGAAATGCACAACTTAAACAGAAGCACAACTCTTCTACCTCTTCCTCCAGATTATGTCACCAATAATTCTCATTGTCAAGTTTGCTTTTCTGCATAAATCCATTGGAGACATTCACTCAACACATTGTAGGCATAGGGTTTTCAATTATATATTCACTTTGCACATCATATTATAAAGTAAATTTATACATCAATCGCTTGGAAATACATAAACAATGTATAAAAAAGAACACCACATAAACAGGAAGTTCCATTAATAAGAAAAAAACGTAGTGATGGTCAAATTTTACTTTTTAATAGAAACAAACAAACTACTTTTGAATAGAAACAACCCATTATAATGGAAACAAAAATCTGGAAAAACCTTAGAAAATCTTTATGATCTTTGATCGGAATGTCAGCCAGCTATCGGTACATCGGAATATCTTAATCAAATGCGAAAAGAAACGATTTAACAAAGAAACAAATTATGGGAACATGACTAACTCTGCAGATACTTATGAAATCTCACTAAAAATGTAATAACATAAGATTGATTATACAACGCCAACTTCTCCAAAAACAACCATGAGCATTATTTTCTCTACCTTAATTGCAGTGTCCAGCAGAATCCTCAATCTTTGATTTATATTTCCATAAGCACAAAAATCGTTGCATCAAATATAGTAAGCACAAAATTGTTGGTAAACATAAAACAGACTCTATTAGATGAATACTCAAAGCTAAGCTAAACTAAACAAACTTTGAATAAAACGTGAATAAGAAGAAAACACTATTACCACTTCAGCAAAACTCCATTGCATATGATAATATGATCTTGAAACAGAAAGATAGAACCAAAGGAAGAAAATGGGGATTACTACCGATGAAAAGACAAAAGATGAGGGAAAGAGCAATCACCGTACCTGAAATGTTTTGCAACAACGACATCGCTTCCTTGTTTCACATTGCGGAAATCAGGCGATTAACACAGAGTTGATTTGTATTGGAGCGTTTAGAATCTAATTAAGAGGATAATCAATTACCCAAGACAATCGATTGCATATCTTCATCCATTAGCTTTGTCAATTTGCAGAAGAAACCTACTGGTATGGTGGATGGGAGTAGATCAATGATATAGGTGGAGGATTGGTGAATGGATCTCCTCCAACACCTTGGTCCCAAAAACTAAATCTTCAATCTGGGAGGTCGAAAGTGTTCTTGTTTGAATTGATTCTTCAAATCCATTGGGTGTGAACTATGAATCTCATTGATGAGCAGTCAGGCCTATATATTCTGATTCTGATGAATGGACTAAAAATGTTTAAGAATCGATCCATGGAATAATTTGGATAATCTGTTAGAAAGTAAAGAATGACATAATATGGTACCACGGGGAATCGATAAGTGAGCTAAGAAATATCATAGTTAGCCCCAACTTTTTTGTCAACCAATCAAAACATTTCATTCTGCCAGCCAAAAACTTTCTAAACCAATCAGAGAATAGGAATTTGCCACATAATTGTTTGAGGTGGACACTCTAGAATGACTCCAAATCTTTTTCGCTTAATAGATTATATAGATTCTTTCCAGTCACGCCTAAATTAGGCCTTTTATATAGAACAAAATCTACATAAATATGATATATTAACTTATTTCCAAAACTTAATTCCACCAAATCTCTAGCATAGGCAAGTCTCTCTTTACTAGTAGTCAGTATATCAATATTGCTCAGCTTTCCGAATCATACTAGCAATTTTTTCCAAGTATAGTTGGTGCCCAAAAATCTGAAGCATAAACACCCCTATCCGCTACATAAACCTTATATATTGTCCCCAACATCCTCGTCCGTAAACTATAAAACTTGCGGTGTAAATTTCACAGCGACACAATTTTCCACTCTTCGATTCACATCAAACAACTTATTCCACCGTCTAGTATTCCTTTACTCATATTGTCCAACATCATTCTTAATTATTTTATCTATCCCCTTGACATTAGAACCTGACGAGAAATTTATCACATGTCATGATTATCCATATACGAGATCCATTTTGGCACATGTCCTACACCAAGTCAAAACTTAGAATGCTTAAGATAGATAACACCAAGTTTTAGGACTAAATTATGGTAAAAACCATATTCTCTACCCTCTTGCAGTGGACCTTGGCAAAAAATTTAAAGAAGGGTAATAATTTTACACTTGTGAAACCTGTAAACCATTTCGGCCCTCCTCCACAAAGACAAATGAGTTTCACAAACCGTATGCGTAAGGAATTTCTAGTCTAATTTGTATGTGTTATGGGTCTTGTTGAGGGGAAAAGTAGACACGTTGGTTCACCCATACTGATAAACTAACTATTCATCTTTCATGATATGTCGTGTACCATAAATGGTAGTGAGCTGCTCCATTGCACAAATTAAGTGAGCACTTCGGAACAGTACTCCGGCCGGAACGGAAAAGAAGGAGAAACAGACACACTGGAGCAAAACTCAAGGATTGTAGCTCCGGACTCATCAAAAACCCACTCCAAATAGCTAACTCGGACAGCACTCCTTCGAACAGTAAGTTCGGGTGTGAAATTGCGGCCAAACATAAATTATGATCCAGTATTGCAAAGCGGTACGGATAGAGGTGACTCCTACTCGGATTCGGGCATGTCACTTGGGCGAATGACATGCCCGTTTGGAAGAGCGGAGTTTCTTTCGGGAGGAGGACCATGTGTTCCTGACGGACGAACTTGTCCTTCAACTCCGAATGCTTGAGTTCTCATTGAAGGATCAGCGGCTCTTTCCTCTTCTGAAGAAAGACTAGTAGTGCGACCATCACTTGGATAGTCCACTGTGTTTCTTGAAGTGGCTCTTGCCACTCTTCCCCTCCGAGTGGGAGGTCTGCCTCTTTGCCTTGGGGAGGGCGTCCCAACCGCAGTAGTGTTGGTTCTTATGGACCTTCTTGTTCTTGCCATTACTGAAGAGAACGGAACTTTTTGTAAAGATTCTCACAGACGGCGCCAAAATGTTGAGGGGAAAAGTCCCCCAACCACTTAATGAATTTCCCTTGCTTTCCTTCACTCTAAGTGCCTAGACCACCTTTGAGTAAGAACCACCTTGCTTGTAAGAACCAAAGAGTAAGAGCCCGTAAGAACCATCGTACTGGTAAGAGGCGATGCGTAAGGACATGCACAAGTAGCTTGGAGGGGGGGGGGGGGGGGTTAGGACCATAGACCCGGTTTGCTAAGTGTCAAACCGGTCCGAGACTTTACTCAAGAGAGACTGATGATCTACTCTGTATAATAGTCGGGAAGGTAAGAGTCTGAGAAGAAGACTTCACTTACCCTGCATTATGAGGATATGTCCATATTTATAGGTTTCCCTTGAGAATGGGAGGACTCACAAGATCGCGCCAAGTGTACATCCCAGATTGCGCCAACAATGCTCTATTAGGCCCATGGCCCAATGTCTTGATAGGCCTATGGCCCAATAGGTTGGTCCGGTTAGGACGTCCCGCTTAGTACTGTAGTCCGATAGAGCGGTTAGGACGTCCCGCTTAGGACTGTAGTCCGTGACAGAGCGGTTAGGACGTTATGGACATATTTCTGTATCAACAGGTCTAAACCAACATTTAAATGTAATTCAAGTCGTCGAAAACGGATGACTCAATTAAGTTGTGAATAAGATGAATCCTTCCAACAAATGAAGCGGCAAAAAAATGAGAGAGTGGGAAAGGGTGAGAAACCGTAGAGCCATCCCTAGGATACTGGCCGCTCACCGGCCAATATATCTTAATCTCCATAGCCATAATCCAACCCCATCTAGGTTTATATATCTTAATCTCCATAGCCATAAGCCAACCCCATCTAGGTTTCCGGTTACCACAACGGACATCCGCAGTCGTGTTGGGTTTGGAAAGTTTTCCTGGGCTCAATCGAGATGGGTGCAGAAGCGAATGGAAAGTACCAAGACGTTGTATGTAACAAACTTTCCGGATGCATGAGTGGGAAGATTTTGATGTGAAGGAAGTTTTGGAGAAAGTTGGTCCTGTAAAGGAAGTTTTTTTTTAATGCCAAAAAAAAAAAAAAAAGAAACAAGATGGGAAAAAATTCGTCTTTGCTCGATTTGAGGAAAGTGTAAACCTGGAGGAAACTGTGTCGAAGGTCAAAGGGATGTGGATCGGGAACTTTAAACTTCTGGCTAACCTGACAAAATTCGACCGTGAAAAGGGTGCCAAAAGAGCAGATATTGTGGGAAGACGCTTCAATGCTCAGCTAGCTCAACCTATACAGGAAGGTTTAAGCTATCTCCAGGTATCTCAAGCTAATGATGTTGGCAAGAAAAATGCTGGTATTACTAAACAGTATTTTGTGGAGAAAAGGGTGAATTTTGAAGATGCTAGTTCAAATTCGAAAGACAGTGTAAAGATTGATAGGAGAGCTCTGGAGATTCAATCAACTAATCACACAGTAATCAGAACCAAGGCCTACGTGGAAAAGGTGGCTCTCTTTAATTTGTTCCTGACAAATCTTCGATCGTCTGGGCAAAAAAATGTTTGATAGGGTTTACTTCACTGACGATTTCAAAGACGGATTTATTGGAAGCCTTTAGGGCAAAGGGTTATCTCAAGGTGAATGTGAGTCGTCTTTCGGAGGAAGCTTGGGTCATAATCCCAGAAAGTTTGGAGGAACAGATTAAGATCCTTATGGAAGACAAGGATTGGTTGAGCATCTGCTTCACAGAACTACGTAAGTGGAAGGAGTCCGATACCAACGGTAGACGAAGGGTCTGGGTTAGGATTTTTGGCGTTCCGTTGCATGCTTGGGGTGAACAAATCTTTCGAAGAATTGGTAATCGATCGAGTTGTCGAGATTGATAGGAAAACAATTGACAAAGAAGATTTGCGTAAGGGAAGAGTTTTATTGGACACTCTGACTTTTTGTCAAATTAGGAAATCCTTCGACTTCAAAATCTGGAATCAAGTCTACTCTGTCAATGTCTTGGAAGATTTGGCACAAGGTTTGGGACTTGAGGACAGTCCCAAATCTGTAATGGGAGACTCATCGGAGTTGGAAGAATCGAAACCGGAGTTTTCGAATTCTGATGAGGAAGAGGAGGAGACTTTAATGTGGAAACACGAACTTAATGATACTGCTGCCTTTGTTAATGAGGAACTATTGGCAAGAGACGCAATTTTCGAGGCGGGGGTTGTTATCAAAGAGAATTTCCCATCTATCCAGGAAGGTAATAAAAATTCAATCTCTGACAATGGATTGAAGTCAATCTTAAATGATTGCTTTGGAGTGGACTCTTGGTTGGATCCTAATGATCTTGGGCTTTCAGAGTTGGACCAGGTCGTTACTAGATTGACGGTGAAAGGAAATAGTAGGCCAAATGCTGGATTGTTGGAGTGTGAGCCCAATGTTGGGCCAGACATGAAATTGGACAATTTAAAGATGCGGCTGCCACAAGAGATGGCGGGCAACAACTAATCCTCAAATAATCCAATTGATCAATCAACGAGGATAAGATTGACTGAGTTCAATGCCTCCTTTCTCGAGAAGGAAAGTCAGAGTGAATTGCCATAAAATTGTGAGGTAGGGAATATTGCGAACTCGGAGAAATCTATTTCAGAGGATTCCTTTGAGCTTTACCCCATCATAAACAAGCTCAGATCAGATGAGGGGAGAACCGTAACCAAAAAGAAATCGTCAAATCAACCTGGTGCGGAAAGTAGTCAGCGACATAAAGAGACACAGGAGTTCTTCGCTGGTCTAATCTCAGGGGATTCAGATAAGGAGTGTAACAAAATTAGAGTCAGAGGCGTTATTTGGAAACCAATGAGGAAAAAGAAAGGGCGGGGTAGAAAATCGAAATCAAAGAAGGGAGTTTTTGCTTCTGATGGGGGAATTTGCCCTACGGAGAGCGAAATTGAAGCAAGAAACAAGATTCTGGCGAGTAAAGAGATCCATTCGGAGGCCGTCTCTTTGTGTCAAACAAGTATGGAACTAGGAATTCTCAATGAGTAGAGTAAGGAGGAATCGGTGACGAAGTTTGCGGAATGGGAGAAGAGGGACAGGATTGCTGCTGAGCAATTGTTGAAGAAGAAGGTTGAGGAGAGCACTCAGGTTATTAATGCGGATAGTCAGTAGTAATATTAGAGGTTTGGGAGGTAGGATCAAGAGGAGTTCGATTAGAGATCTGGTAATAAAGGAAAATGCGAAGTTTTTATGTATCCAGGAGACAAAGAAGTTGATTATTGACAGAAAATTGGCAGTGGTTCTTTGGGCAAACACAGATTGTGATTGGATTTTTAGTGGTGCTGATGGTAATTCGGGGGGTCTGTGTTGTATATGGGATAAGAAGGTGTTCGAGAGAAAGGAGATTTTGGGTGAGAAAGGACTTTTAGGTTTTTCGGGGTTACGGAATGGGAGTAGAGTGAATATTATAAATGTGTATGCTCCTTGTAATGGGACTGGAAAGAGAGAGCTGTGGAGGGTAATCGAAGATAAAATGAAAGGGAGAGAACAAGAGCGATGGTGCATTTGTGGTGACTTCAACGTGGTGCGGTATCAGAGTGAAAGAAAAGGGAGTGATTCAGGAGGTAGAAGCAGAGAGATGGCTGACTTCAATACCTTCATTAATAAGTTGAGGTTGATCGATCTCCTGTTAGAAAGGCGAAAATACACTTGGTATCGTGGGAATGGAAGGAGTGGAAGTCGTACTGACAGATCCTTACTTTCAAGCGAATGGCTGAATTCGTGGCCCAACTTGGTGCAATATGGCTTGAAAAGGAGTGTTTCGGATCACGCAGCTACTTACTCAAGGAAGAAGTAAAAAAACTGGGGGCCGAAACCTTTTAAGTTTCTAAGCTTTTGGATCAAGTAAAATGGTTTCAAAGAGATGGTGGAGAAGGAGTGGAGAAGCTACAACATTCAAGGTTGGAGAGGATATGTGTTGAAAGAAAAATTGAAAAGATTGCGCAATAGAATCACAACATGAGGAAAATTTTGGAGGTCTGGAGAAGAGAATTGATACGAAGATGGATGAGCTAAGTATGTGGGATAAAAGAGTGGAGGATGAATCTTTAGATGAAGATGCTAGAGTGGAACGCAAAATCAGCAGAGAGAGAGCTTGCAAGATTACTGGAAACAAGAGATGTTATAAAAGTTCAACAAGCAAAATCAAAATAGCTGAAAGATGGAGACGCGCACTCTAAATATTTTCATAAGTGCGTCGAAAGAAAAGGGAGAGCGAAAGGCTTGAAAGGTCTGCGGATCAACGGGAAATTGAAAGAAGAGGTCCAAGAGGTCAAAGAAGGATTATTTGATTTTTTTTAAGGAGCATTTCCAGCGAAAAGATTACGGGTGGACTACTATGCTTGATGTTTTGAATGGTAGAAGCATAAGTCAGGATAGTTGTGTGGCTCTGGAACGTGAGTTTGATGCGGATGAAATAAAAAAGGGCGGTTTGGGATTGCGGATTGGACAAAAGCCCGGGGTCGCATGGCATTAATTTTCAGTTTTTTGGGCATTTCTGGGAGCTGGTATAGGAGGATTTTGTAGCGTTATTCGCTAAATTTTTCCAGCACTCAAAACTGGTTAAAGGTTTGAACTCAACCTTCATAACCCTCATTTCGAAAAACTCAAATCCGTTGAGCATTGATGAATTCAGGCCCATCTCGCTCATTGGCAGCATGTACAAGGTTCTAGCTAATCGTTTATCCGAGCTGTTAGAGGAGGTCATCTCCTTAAACCAATCAGCTTTTTTGGGTGATAGGAACATTCTCGACAGTGTGGTGATCGCTAAAGAAATAGTTAACGAAGCGAAGAAGAAGAAGAAGAAGAAGAAGAAGAAGAAGAAGAAGAAGAAGAAGAAGAAGAAGAAGAAGAAGTGGTTTATGTTCAAAATTGATTTCGCCAAGGCATACGACTCGGTAAGCTGGGATTTCCTTCTTGGAATGTTGAATAAGCTGGGTTTCGGACCAAGAGGGTGTAATTGGATTAGGGAATGTATTTTCTCTGCCGAGGCGTCAATTCTAATCAATGGTAGTCTCACTCGACCTTTCAAATTGGAAAGGGGTCTCCGCCAAGGCGACCCGTTATCGCCTTTTCTTTTTCTTATTGTGGCGGAAGGCCTTAGTCGACTGATGGATAGCGCGTGTACAGCGGGACGCTTTCATCCAGTAGAAGTTGGAAAGGGGCGAGTCAATATTTTACACTTGCTATATGCCGATGATACGATCTTTTTTGGCGATGCAAGGGAGGATAATCTGGTAACGCTGAAGTGCATCTTGAGGTGTTTTGAATGGATGTCGGGCTTGAAAATTAATTTTCGCAAGAGCAGTATTATGAGTTTTGGGGTGGATAAAGCTGTCATGGAAGTTTAGGCTGCTATGTTAAATTGCGAAATTGGCGAGGTCCCCTTTATGTATCTTGGACTGCCAGTAGGCGCAAAGCCTTCTGACAGAAAAATTTGGAATTCTGTTTTTGATAAAGTGAAGAAACGTTTGGAAGTTTGGAAAAATACTTACTTGTCGTTTGGGGGTCGGATTGTTCTGACAAACGCTGTGCTAACCTCTTTACCTATCTATTTTCTATCTTTCTTCAAAGCCCCATCTTTTGTTCTGAACCATTTTTTGAAACTTCAACGACATTTCATTTGGAGGGGGGGGGGGGTGTATTTGGGGGTCCGAGAAAAATTGCGTGGGTCAGTTGGGAAGTTTTGTGCAAGTCTAGGGAAGAAGGTGGGTTGGGTATTAAGAATCTAGAGTACTTCAACTTGTCGCTGTTAGGAAATGGATCTGGAGATGTTTAGGAGATAGATCAGCCCTGTGGTTTAGAGGTGCTGGTTTCTAAGTATGGGAGAGTTGAGGATAATATTGAGGGTTGAGTGAGGGGAAAAACAAGTGTCTGGGTGGTCGTCTTGGTGGAGGGATCTGATCAAACATGTAGGTTGTAGTAGTTGGTTTCAGGAAGGTTTATGTCGGAAAATTGGCAATGAAACATATCAACTAGATTTTAGTTGGATGAATGGGTGACTGGCGGGGTTAGGGTGAGGGATTTGATCCCGCGTCTGTTTAGCATTGAGACCAATAAGGAGTGTTTAGTTGCGGAAAGAGTGACTTCAAATGGGGAAGAACTAGGCTATAGTTGGTGCTGGAGCAGAATTTTGTTTGTTTGGGAGGAGGGTCTGCATAAGGATCTTATTAGTCTAACTCAAAATGTTGTTACTTTTTCTCCTTGTGCAGATGTATGGGTTTGGCAAAGGAATAAGGAGCAAAAATATATGGCAAGAGATGGGTATAAGCAATTGGCTATGGCAAAGAAATAATTTAATGCAAAGCCTGTGGTGGACGGAAGCGATCTGGAACAAAGTCGAACCTCTACAAATCACTGCGTTTGCGTGGAAAGCTGTGCTGGATAGGTTACCGACGCTGACAAATTTAAAAAGAAGATTGATTGTACACCAAGATGTTTCGGCAAGCTGTAAGTTATGTGACCAGGGGGTGGAGGAAACAACAGACCATATCCTGTTTCGGTGCGAAATTGCAAAATCAACCTGGAATCTGCTTGGGATTTGGCTGAATACTCAATTTGGCGACGACAACTCGGTCTTGAAAAATATTTCAGGGTTCCTTAGTTTAGTCCAGTCAAAACATAAAAAGCTATGGATAACTTTGTGGCATGGAACGATTTTGGATGATTTGGAAACCTAGAAACGAGATAACTTTCTCAGGAAACAGCATAAGCCCAAGTGAAATCGTCGACAAAATTAAGTTCATTGTTTGGTCGTGGCTTAAAGCGAAGAATCTGTTAGCTTCCTCTTATATTTTTATCGAATGGGAGCTTAATCCAAGAGGCGTTCTCAGTATGGTCTGATTTGGTTTCGGCATTTGAGTTGATCTCTCTCTGTTTTGTCCAACTACTTGGCTGGTTTTCTGTTTCGATTTTCCACATTTTGATTTGACCTGTGTGTGGACTGATCTGCACTGGTTTTTTGGTGTTTGGCTGTGGTTTGGTGTCTTTTTCTGGTCTAAAGTTAGTTTTGGTTTACAAGTCTTAGTGGTTTTTTTGCATTGAGTTACTTCCCTTCTATTTGGAACAGGTAGTGATGGAATTACATACCCGACTTTCTTACGGAGTTTCCTAGTCCCTTTGGATACCGCAACTGATCATCACTAATGTTGGGGACTTTCTCTCTCGCGACGTTAGTATTCCTCCATTGTTGGTTTTGGTTTCACACCCCCTAACTGTTGGCCTAACAATCCGTTGTTATGACAAACTAGACGCCGGGGGTGGCCAGAAGTTTATCCGTCTAGGATCTTGGTAGGTATCGTTCGGGGGTGTACTCATTCCTTGCTTTCTGTTTTCAAGTTTTAAGGGGTGTAATTCAGAGCTCTTTCCTTTATTGCTTACTGGTTTGGCTGGAGTCCTGCTAGTTATTGTGGAAGTATTGAGATGTTGGTCTTTGTTGGGCTTCTTTATGTCCCTCAAGTTTGTATCAATTATGGTGTACCTTTGTGACTGTCTCAGATGCATTTTTGATGCTTTGATTTAATAAATAATATTTAATTCTTAAAAAAAAAAAAAAGATGATTCCTTCCAAGTTGCACATAATAATGGAGGGTAGGTGGGATTAGTTCTTGGCTGCCCTGGGGTCACTGGAGGTATTAAACCACCGCCATGTGGCATCTATCCTCCTTTAATGCACATTAAACACCATAAAATAATAAAAAAAGCAACAAAATTACTGCTTTTATTACCAAATTCAACTTCTAAGTTTATTTTGTCAAAATTTTCTTAACTCCACAGTCTTAGTTTATTTCAGCCTTTTCCAATACTTACATTAAATTCAAATTGTCATTTTGTACTTCCTCCGCCCCGCCCGAAGTTTGCTGTTTTACCATTTTTATGTCCCATTTGAAGCTTCTCGTTTCAATTTACCTCAACTATAGCATTAAATATATTCAACTTTTACTCAATCTCACAACTATTATTTTATTCAAACTTACTACCATTATTTTATTTAAAATTAATTCATCATTATTTTTCTCTCTCCAAAAGTAAATGAAATATTTCAGACAGGACCAAAAAAGTAACACTTTGAAACCAAAGTTCTAATATAGTGACTATAAGTGGACCATTCTTTCAGATAGTAATCTATATACTCTTATCCCATCAGAAATAAATACTTACTTTCAATTCTAATTAACATTAGCATTTTACCAAGGATTAGTTTTAATTTCTACGTATATTTTATACCCAAAAAATGTAAAGTTTGGTGATATACTTAAGGAGTATCCTATGGCCAAATAATTTTTTGAAAAGTCAAATTAACCATTTGAAATTGGATGAATGAAATATGGTTAAGTCTAAGCTATAGAAATTCTATATGAGAATGCATTTCAAAGTCACCGGAATAGAATTAATATGGACTTTCGAACCGCTCTAAAACATTTAACTTCCTCGTCATTAATTTTTTAAATTATTTATTACTTCATTATAAGATCATTAATAAAAATCTAATTTTTTAAAATACATAGATATGAAATCAATGTTATGATTATGATACTGTAAAAAAAAGTTTTGAAGTAGGACATTTTATTCTTACCACAAACGAGTAACTATTTAACGCATAATTGTTGGATTTCATTTGTATCTATCATGGCTTTAGAAAAGAGGTTAAATTAAAGTAATATTAATCCAGCATTTGTAATGAAGTTGATGAATAATTCGCAGTATAAAATAATTGTGACATTTAAAGGAAAGCTGGTGTTGACATATGGCTAGTATTTAATGCTTCCGGGCAGTGGCTTTGATGCCAGCCAAGAAGAAATCGGTAGGTGGTTAGATGCAATGCCAGATGGAAGTATTTGATTTGGTAGGATGCTTGGATCTTTGTTAATTAGTATAGCATTAATCGTGAGGTGCAGATTCACATGTCTTCATGTTCACGTTTATCGCAATTCACAAAACGGGCATGTTATAAACAAACCCAATCCTATCCTAACGGCCAACACGAAAAATGTCCCATGTGCCTGTCTGCCTGGTCGTTATAATATAAAAATATCCACTACGCAACATGTGGTTGGAAAGACCAGTGGGTATATGTCAATAGTGCCGTAATCAATGGTACACCATTTCCCATTTTAACTACTGTACATTCTATTAGAAAATATATCATTATTTACAATCCTAGCATACGAAAAACTACTTTATCTGTTCCGGTATAATATTTTCAGTTTGACTTTTTGCAGTCAAACTTTTTCAACTTTAACTACGAATTAATCTTAAACTGCAATTATAAAATGTTAAATTAAATTATATAATGAAAGCATAACCCCTAAAGTTTCATAATAATTTAATTGAACATTTCACATTTACGGTTTAAGATTAAATCGTAGTCAAAGTTGAAAAATGTTGACTGCGAAAATTCAAAATCGAACATTTGATCTGGAACGGAGGAAGTAAATGAGAAGCTATTCCGGGTACCTAATATATAATTTCACTTATAAATTTCTACATTTTGTTTTATACTCCCTCCATTCCTACATTTCTTTCCCTTTTATTTTTGCACAAATATTAAGAAATTTGAGTAAAAAATGGGTTTATATAGATAAAGTAGTAAGTGTATAGTAAAAAGTAAGAAATAGAATTGAAAAAGTATGAAAGAGAGAGATTAAAATATTAATAATGGAGATAGTGGGTTTTCATAAAAGTAAATGGAAAGTTTTTAATGGAATGTCCAAAATGAAAAATGAAAAGAAATCTATGAAATGGAGCAAGTTAAAATATTAATCCTTTGAACATCATTTCTCACAACAAGAGCTTGATTTCATATCATCTGACAGTTCACAGTTATATATATCATCAATCTTCAAATTGTACACCAACCTATCGAATTCAATAATCTAACTTATCCTAATACATACGCGCTTTCCCAATTTAAGCACAACATACCTACTCAATCTTCAAAACACATCCATATCCATGTCAGCTGATGCAGCAGAAGAAGAATCCGACAATCATGAAGTTCAAATCCATGTCGATGTTCTTGAAACAATTTTCTCTGACGTTCCATTAATAAACCTCGAGTCGGCCTCTCGCGTGTCAAGATCGTGGCGCTCTGCCGTACAATCCTCGCTCCGCTGCCGCAACAAGCCGAAACCGTGGCTGATCCTTCACGTCCAGTCCACGCGCTGTCCTCACCACATCACCACACGCGCCTACGACCCACGCTCCAATCATTGGATGGTTGTATCCCAACTGGCGAGCAAACATGCTGGTGTTATCCGGTCAGCTTGCTCCAACTTGGTTTACATGATTTTGGATCCTTCCAGGTTCTCGTTCTCGTTTTCGCAGTTGGATTTTGATTGGTGCCACGTGGATCCTCCACGTGTTTGGCGCGTGGATCCAATTGTCGCGCGCGTGGGGGATCATATAGTGATTGGTGGAGGCACATGTGAGTTTGAAGGCGATCCATTGGCGGTTGAGTGTTACAGTCTCGAATTCGGCTCGTGGAACATGTGTGAGTCGATGCCAGAGGGATTGAAAGACTCGGTCTCTTTGACTTCGCTTTCGATTGCTACGACAAATGATAAGTTAATTGTTACCATTAAAAAGTCTGGTTTGACTTATTGGTTCAACCCGATAAGTGATATGTGGTCAGAGTCGATTATGTTGGATCCTGGAGAAAGTTTAAGTAGTTACCATATTGGTTACTCCTCCAAAATCGGCCTTGTTTTGATCGGCGTGTGTGCAATAGGAAATGTCCAAGGAGTGAAAGTGTGGAGAGTGAGCGAAGGAGATTTCTATTGTGAAGAAATTGGTGAAATGCCAAGGAACTATGTGGAGAAATTAAGGAGTGAGAGCTGGGAATTTGCTTGTATGGATATTAGAATGACGGGAGATATGGTGTACGTGTATAACACGGAGGAGGTGGAGGAAATGGTGGTGTGCAAGTTGGAGGAGGGCGGGCAATGCGCGTGGTGGAGTGTGAGGAATGTGGTGGCGCGAGAGGATCTGATCACGAATAGGCTGGTTTATTCGTGTTCTGAGGTTGGATTTCAAGAGTTGGGGAGGATTAATGAAAGGAGAGGGGTTGGAATATGAATTGAGCTAGTTTGTTTGTTTTAGTTAAGTTTGCTTTGTGTTAATGATCTTTCTGTTGAAGTTCTAGGTTCTCTCGTTTAGTAAATGAAAATGTAGCACACTGATTTTTGAAAGATGAACTATGGAAAATATAACTCGTGATAGTTCGTGAGTTTGTAAATTCGACGAACTTGAATTATAAAAATTTAAAACGTTACTAAACGCTTTGTGCGTCAAAAGACTTCACATAAAAATTCTTCGAAATAATTCGCGAATTAACAAAATAATGCAGCGGAACATTAAATCGTAAAAGTTTGAATACAAAGTCTTTAAATACATGAACTTGAAAATGGTAAAAAAAAACGATTTTGGTAGTGATCATCGCTCCTAAGAATTTCACTCCGATAGTTAGAATACCTAAAATTGATATTTTAGAAAATTGGTACCATGACCGGTAAAGAAATTCCACGCGTCTTTGTGGCTAAAGTTCTATCTTCATGTCTTTTAAATCTTAGTCTTACCTTGTCTGATGTAACTTATGAAACTTATTTGGCGTCGTGGGTTCTACTGTCATACTATGGTAGCCATACATGGCATGACATGAATTACCTGAGTACAAGATTCCTTCCAAAGTGAATAACATGAATGACTTGAATACATGACTTGGTAGTATGTCTTAAGGTTTTCTCTGGTACGTTAATTGTTACATGATTTTTGACTTGAAATCCTATGACTTACATCTTGTTAAAATGAATGCATGATTTTAGACTCTAACTCATGAATGAATGATCTAATGTGTGCATAACATAGGGTACACAACAAACCAAGTAACATATCTCGTTATAATCAACATACATCACTATAACAATTCACATGTAACATGTCAGGCTAATAGATCCATACAGTGTCAACTTATCAACATTAATACACCAAGAAACTAAACCAAGCAAATGTTATACTACCGATAACATGGATATGAAGGTTAAGCATGATTAATCGTTGCTAACACACTATTATGCCAAAAAGCACATGACCCCAACACATGTAATGAAATTTGAGGGAACAAAATTGTTGGTTTCGATTATCAGTTTAGCTGCAACAAAGGTCAGTACGAAATATATATGAAAACAGCACAGGAAAAAAAAATTGTTAACACTTACTGAAACTTGATTACACAAACAAAAAATAAAAGACAGGTTCGGATTTAATCCTGGACGAGTCAGTAGTGAGACCACTTCCCCTTAAGTTAAATTTGTCCGCCTTTAGTAAGCTTCAGGCCTTCCTCGGACAATTAGCTCCCAAGGTACAACGTCCAATTTCAGCAACTAATGGAAGCTTAACAACAGAAGCTCTGTCGAACTTCTGTGGTGAAGAATACTCGAATATCTAAAGTGCAGAATGAAAACAGGGAAGAGAAGGGAATGGAAGAAGAATTTCTGGTGTGTTTTTCTCAAGTGTGGGATGGGGTATATATAGCTGTAGAAAAACGTAACAGCTATTTTCACCATTAGTAGCCAAATAGAAACCGCCATCTTAATTCTCAAATAACAGCAGACTTTAGTTGGGAGGTTTTAATTTCGAAATTAAACCTCTTCTCATTTAAGTTGAATAATCTGGAAGGCCAACAGTTGCGTTCCATGGAAAATTGTAGTAAAAAGATTAACATTTGACTATATTGCTTGGGATTTTTTAGTTCAAATGTTTCTCCCACTGCACGCGTAGGTAGTTTTCCATAACCACTACACACACTATTGAACATTAGTATACACATGCACTTCTTTATACTACTCTTTCTTTCCATTTATTTCCAATGTGGGACAAATACAATTGCTTGTCCCAACCAACACACTTTAAGCCAATTTATCATTCACACTTAGAATTGGTTACCTCCCGTATCTTATACCGTTACGAAGCTTGCGCATCCCACTTCGCAACGAGCTAAAGAACACGCAAAACCGAGCAGTGGAACTTAGATAAATATTTGCTCAAAGTTACTCACTTAACACTTTATAACACATGACATTTTTTGCTCTCTTGGTTGCCTCTTGCAACCACACTTAGTTGCCTCTTGCAACCAATTCCCCAACAAAAATGGTGTACTGGACCATAACTTGCAGTGACAAGAACCAAAATTCCTCTAAATACTGATCACCATATATCTACACAAACTAATCACCTCATCATACTTTAACAATAACACCTAAACGTGAATAAACCTTAAAGAAACTTGCATACAACATCATTTATAAATCTAACAATTCGCACATAAATATGGATGAGGCTTAGAGAAACTTGAAATGATCACATATCATAACATAGATGACAAACCAAATAATCGTGAATGAGATCTTACGGGAACTTGCATCATTTTCATATCATAGCGTAGATAACAATCAACCACGCAAGGTTAACATCATACACATGTATATTCATACACATGTATATTTGTGTATGTAAGTCCTAGGGGAACTTGCCTTGATTAAAGCTTCCTAGCTAGTGCTTGCAAAAATCCTCACACGAACCACGAGCTTGATCAACGTTCCTAGCGTTTTATCCCTTCCACTTTCTTGTGCCGTCTCTTAGTTGGCAAGCTTTCTTGGTTTGAAGGACGAAAGTATGATAGGGGATAAAAGAACAAGATTTTTGTTTGGATGAAAAGGAGTGAAAACTTGGGAGATAATTATGGCAGCAAAAATTGGGAATGGATCATAAAATTTATAGCCACTAAACGTAGAAGCTAGTAGGACAAAGGGAACATTAAGCCCCTTTCAATTCTGGTAACTCATGGGGTTATTAAAATGGGTTTAAAAGCTTTGTTGTAAATGAGATTAATGAAAGGAATTAGTGTACGTAGGGAGTTTGGATAGTACGGTTCGAGAAATAGGAGATGGATAAATTGTATGCTTTTAACTAGTTCGTGTTAGAATGCGGTAAATCGTTATTTAAATTTTCGGGTCATTACAGAAAGTGTATATTTTGGTGTTTATAAAAGTGGGTTCTAAAATCTGTAATTGTGCATTTAAAATGATGAAATGAAATTGGTTTAAAGTTGAAACAATGAAATTGGTACACTGTATGTTGCATATAGCTCCTCAAATCAATCACTATCAACCAACAACGATCAATCAACTCAATATACGATCAATCAACAACGATTGTTCTACCAACAATTCTATCGACAATTGATCAAACACTTGGCGAACAGAAAACAAAGAATAATCGAATCAATGAAGAACAACTATTTATGTGGTTCGACAAATGCCTACATCCACGGGAGTAAACTCAGAAATATTATTGATCACAAGCTTTACAAGATTATACAACGAATCTTCACTAACACAAAGTTGTAGATTTCGTCAATCTAAGCTCAAGAAACCTAACTTATATTCTATATCGAATTGAAGAAGAAAGGTAACTGTTTTTGTGGAATTGGAGAATGATAACTGTAATGGAGATTAGATACAATGACTGCAAATGATCTCTTTTATATCCAATCGTCGGAACAGAGAAGAAAACAGCAGAAGTAGACACCGTAACTGAATTGCTGAACAAATTGTTATATCAACTGCGATGACGACTGTTTTTGCAACAGTTAACGGTTTTCCCTCTCCTTTTCAGATTTAACCTCATCCCTTTGATCATGACAAACTTTGATCATAACCAATCATCTCTAACCTCCTTGATTGAGCTACATTCTCACAAATCTCTGTTAGGAATATCTGTTTAGATTTTGATCAGCAACCTAATGACTTATCTTAGCTCAGAAAGGTGATTAGTACTCTTAGTTCACTTGAACACTGTAAAAGAGGAAACTCACTAAGTATGATAGTCTAGTAAATGTTGTATAGGATGTTAGGTCTCGAAATGTAATTTTTATTTTCTGAAGAAGACCAAGAAGAAGGCATCCAGCAGGAAAAGTTCAACAGATTTGAAGATTTGAAAACTGCACAAGATTGCTGAAGACAAAGGTTTTTCAGATACCTATGTCCAGATATGTTGAAGAAACAAGTGTTTCGAAACACAAGTGTTGTAAAAGATATCTGAGAATAAAAGGTTTCTGAGACGAGGATAGTGCCCACAGATATCTACACTCAGATACCTTGGACATTATGTTTCTGAAAAAGAAATATTTTATCACAAAGTTGTTTCAACAAGTGGTATCTGGAGTTGTGATAATCGATGAAAAAAAAACATGCAAAGCTTCAGAAAACTCTGATTGTATAAAGATCTCTGATATCATGCATAGTTCCGTTGGCACTACAGGACAAAATATAGTACAGTGCATTAAATGCGCAGACAGAAATGTCTGAACAAAAACGGTAGCTTCTGAAGAAGAAGACAAACCTGCTACAGTACTATATTCAGATATCAATAATTTGAATTTGATTTAAGCCTAACGGATACTATTCAAACGACACTCAAATTCTTCTATAAATATCAACACTTAGACTGCTTGAGAACACACACACTGAACACCTTAGATCACTGAACTTATATTGAATATTTTCATAAGCTCTCTCAAACAAACTACTTACCTTCGAGCTTTCTGTTGCGACCAAAGCTCTTGATTCTAAGTAGCACAAAAGTTATAAGTGTCCTGATCCTTAACAAGCATTGTTATATGTGAAAGAGTTGAACTAAGATTTCATATCTGAGATTCATTCTCTGGAACACTTACAATATACTTGGGTCAGTAGAGAACAAGATACCATACATTGAAAAGTGTATTAAGTATACTTGATTCATAGAGCTATCTGAATAACTGGATAAGTTATTTAAGAAGCACACCTGACAAACAAACCTAAAACCAACACCATATTCGGCATGGAGTACAGGAAGTACTTAGTTTGGGAAACTAAGGAATAACTCCAAGGTTGCTGAGTACAGGAAGTACTTAGCTTGGGAAGCTAAGGAATAGCTCAAAAAGGTTTCTGAGTACAGGAAGTACTTGGCTGTGAAAGCCGGGGAATAACTCAGGGGGAACACTTGGTTGGGAACCTAGTGTATTTAGGAATCAAGAGAAGATATTTGTAAGGTTACCTTATTTATCTGTCTTAGTGGATTCTAGGTTTGAGAAAGGCCGAAGTGGATTAGTTGAAGGATTACGCCACCTTCAGATACCACTATAAAAAGACTCGTGTTATTTACTTTCTGGAGTTTATTACTTGCTTTATATATACTTATCTTACAAAGTACTTACACACATCCTGCTGAGCACGTGCACTGATCACATAAAAGTCTTCCGCTCTCTGAAATTAAGTATCAGATATCTACACAGATATCTGAGAAACTGTGTTTATCGACAAAAGTTTTAAAATACTATTGACCCCCCCTCTAGTCTTTTACTTTGTCGTTATCTGGACCAACAAGTGGTATCAGAGCAGGAGGTTCCCAAGCCTTCTGCACTGAACCTAGATCCCAGATCAGTGCCCACTAACTACTTTTCACCTAAGACTTGTTTCGTTTGTTTAGTGTGTTTGCTGCAGGATGTCATTAAGTGACGCCCCAATTCTCAAGCCAAAGAATTATGAAAAATGGAAGAACAACATGATGCTCCACCTAGAAGCCATCAGTGACGAAATGATCGAAGTAATAAAGAATGGCCCAATAGTCATTCAACAACTCAAGCAAGTCATAGAGGTTTCTAATGGTAGAGACAGAGAACAAAGCGATGGGTCTTCACGCATGACATCGTCAACCAAAGGGAGACCTACTACCAAGTTATTTACTGAACCAAAGCTCAGAGAGCTCGACATCTAAGATGCCAAGAGAAATCGATGGATGGTCGCTCGTAATATCATCATACGTTCTACTCGAGCACATACAATGTAAACTGGGTGTGCAAAGTGGCGAAAGTGGCACAGCTGATTGAAGAAATCTGTGTCGGCACTGAGAAAACAAATAAAAATAAGTTCGAAGTTTTGAAGCTCAAATTCCAAAACTTTAAACAAGGTCCCACAGAGACTCTTGAAGAACTAGATTTCCGGTTTACAACACTTATGAGTGACATGGCTGCACTTGGTGAGAGTAATAGATATACCCAGTCAGAAAAGATTAAGACCATTGTGAGAAATCTAAATCATAACTGGGAACACACAAAGTTTTTCTACTTTAACCAAGGAATGCCAGATATCACTCCTGTGGAACTTTTCTCTCACTCACATCGCTGACTATGAGACAACTCAAAGAGAACAAACAACTGAGAAGTTGCAGAATGTTGCTCTAGTTGCTCATGTAACTTCTGAAAAGAAGAAAGGCAAGGAGGTGACTGAGGATGCTCTTGCTGTAAAGCAAATGGAAAAATATGTCAGTCGAGAAATTGAGAGAAGAAAAGTCAAAGAGAAGCTGAAAAAGCATCTAGGCTCAAACTACCACCAGTACAAAAGTATGCAAAGCTCGCTGAACAAGTCGGTTCAGAAAGCATCAAGTACTGAGGAAGCAGAAATCGGAAACGATATCTGTTTCTATTGTCAACAACCTGGTCATTTCAAGAAGGATTGCCCTACCTTCAACAAACTAAAGATAGGTGACAAGAACGACAGAAAAATCTTCAAAAGAAGTCAGAGAGCTATGCTCACTGAAGAAAGGAAAAAAGATTCAAATCCAACTGGATGCTCTAGATATTGAATCTGATTCTGAGGATGAGGTTTCATATGATTCCACACTGCCTTCCCCAGAAATGTGCGGTGTCTCTCATGAAGTAATTGACTTTGGTCAAAAGAAGAAAGAAGTGTGTGGAATGGCTGAAGAAATCTTTCCGGATATCTCCAACATTGAACCTTGTCTAATGGCTGATGAGGTAACACATACTTCCTGTTATACTTATGAAAGTGATGAAGAGGGAATCAAAGATCTGGAAAAACTCAAAAGAGAACTTGATCTCTACGAAAGAGAATTTCTAATGATCCGAGCTAGAGCCGAAAACCTTGAAGAAGAAAAGAATTCTCTTGCAAAGGAAAATTCTCAAATAATCAAGATATCTGAGAAAAGGGATGCTGAAAATGCATTTCTCAAGGCTCAGATATCTGAGACCGAAAAGTCACATAAAGAAGCGATGGCCAATCTCCAAAAGAAATGTGAAGATCTTCTTTCTAAGAATAAGGAACTCAAAAAGAAAGAACTATCTTTTCAATCTTATGCCAAAGCTAGTGACACTCTTACTGAAGTACAATCTTATTTAAGAGATCCTTCAGAAAAGAGAGGACTTGGGATGGACACACACCCAGACAGTTCCACCACTCTGAATAAGAGTAATGGAGGACGAAAATTTGTCAGTGCTCAGCAAGGTCATTCCCAAACAATCTACAGTATCGGTCAGAAGCTAAGATTGTCGACAAAGGAAAGGGAGTTGCGACCAAGCCTTTGTGGGAAAAAAAGTCCAAAGGAAAACTGTGGGAAATGTCTTTGAAAAGAAGTATAACACTGAGAAGTGCAATCACCACAGTTCTATGTCTCTCAAAAAGGAAAAATTGCAGGAGCTGACAAATTTTCCTATGTCACGTTTTCTGGAAAGAAAATTGATCATCCAGAGACTAGCAAAGTCACGAGAAGAGATCTCAGATAGCATCAGGTGCTCGGAATGGTATTGGGTATAAAGCCATCGGGAAACAACTTGCTCGTGAATACAAACAAGAGCAAGAACGATGGTTAAAGGCTAGAATTGCTCACAACAATTATCAGAAGTGGAAGATAAATCAAGCCACTGAAAATCTAAATGCCAGGGCTAGAAGAAATCTGGCTAGGAAAGCTAAGTTTGCTGGGAAGCAGACTCAGAAACCTGACAGGTATCTGAAAGCACCAAATGGAGCACCAAGGAACACACCAAGGAAGAAAATAGTTCTTAACAACAATGATACAAATCATGCAACTAGGATTCCTCCTTATGTTCCTGTTAGACAAAAGAATGTTCCTAAGAAATCCATTCAAAAATGGATTCCTACTGGAAGATTCTTTAGTCCAAATGGTTCCATTGTTGGTATGAGAACTTAATCTCGCTTTCGCTTTTGTGTAACACTCTAAAAACTAATTCAAAGTGGCATTTTGATAATGGATGTGGGAAGCACATGACGGGAGACAAAGCAAATCTGATTGACTACAAAAATTGCAATGATGGACCAATTATCAGGTTTGCTGGAGGAGATGAAAATCCAACCGTTGGTTTTGGCAATTTGAAGTTTGGAGCCCTTACAATCTCTGAAGTACTTCATGTAAAGGGATTGAAATATAATCTCCTAAGCATGAGTCAACTAGTAGACAAAGGGTACACTGTCAAGATCAAGTCAAAACTATGTAAAGTGATTGACAATGAGTCAAAGAAGACAGTCTTGGTTGCAAGGCGTAAAGGAAATCTTTATGTTGCTGATTAGGCATCCGCCACAACCGAAGAATGTCTCATGGTAAGTCAATCTGGCCACACTGAAGAAAATTGGCTATGGCATAAAAGAATGAGTCACTTGAATTTCAAAACTCTGAATAAGCTAGCCAAGAAAGAGTTGGTGGTTAGTTTACCCAAAATGGCATATAGAAAAGAAGTTGTATGCTCAGCTTGCCAAATGGGAAAACAATCCAAAACATCTTTCAAGTCTAAAAATAGACATTCCAGTGAAAGGCCACTGCAAATGTTACATATGGATCTGTTTGAATCCTCATTAACTAGTTATGCAGGAGAGAAGTATGGTCTGGTTGTTGTTGATGATTACTCAAGATTCACTTGGGTTGTCTTTCTCAAACACAAATCTGATGCAAATGTTGAGATACCTAACTTGCTGAATAAGCTCGAAGTCATGAAAAACGACAAGGTATCTGTAATCAAAACAGACCATGGTACTGAGTTTGTGAACCATTACATCAAAGAGTTTTGTACCTGCAAAGGTATACAACATCAACTATCTTCTGTAAGGACACCACAACAAAATGGTGTTGCTGAAAGAAAGAATAAGACCCTGAAAGAAGCAGCAAGAACAATGCTTGTTGACACTGAAATAAGTGAAATCTATTGGGTTGAAGCTGTAAACACAGCATGCTACACTCAAAACAGATGTCTGATTAACAAACACCATGATAAAACTCCTTACGAGCTTTTCATTGGTAGACCCCCAAATATCAAACATCTAAGAGTGTTTGGTTGCAGATGTTTCGTTCTTAACAATGGAAATGAATACTTGAGAACATTTCAACCAAAGGCAGATGAAGGAGTATTTCTTGGTTATTCTCGGAATAGCAAAGCCTACAGAATCTACAACAAAAGAATGCAAAAGATCGAAGAATCTGTTCATATAGTGATCTATGAAGGAAACAAGAAAGTACTCTTGAATGATGATCTCTCAGATAGGTTCAAAGAACTAATGATTAAAGATTCTGAAAAAGGATCCTCAGAAGGAAACAATTCTATCATTCAAATAGAGGATGAGTCTGACGATGAAAAGCAACCTATGCTTAGTAACAACTAGATGACTCTAAGACATGATGAAGAATTTCCTATGAGAACTCCAGAAATGGAACAGGTTACTGAGAACCTTCATCATGGAGAGGTATCTGAAAATGAGATTGCTGAAATTCAAGTCCCAGAAATCTCTAACACTGAAAAAGTGTCAGATATCCATGGCATTTCCCATATGTCAGATATCTCAGATACTGCACAAGTATCTCATCAAGATCATGTTGATTCACATTCAAATCAAAATGATATTGATCCTACTAGTTCAAAACCCATTATGAAATGGATAAGAAATCATCCTGCAAAGGATGTAATTGGTCCCATAGACCAAGGAGTTAGAACTAGAAGAGCAATGGCTAAAAATGCAAATTGTCTCTATGGATGTTTCATCTCAAACATTGAACCAAAGACCATAGAAGAAGCATTAAAGGATCAAGATTGGATCTCTACAATGCAAGAAGAGTTGGATCAATTTGAGAGAAACAAAGTCTGGAAACTGGTTCCATTTGTTAACGGAATATCTGTAATCGGAACCAAGTGGGTTTTCAGAAACAAAATGAATGAGTCTGGTGAAATAACCAGAAACAAAGCTAGGTTGGTTGTCAAGGGATTCACCCAGACTGAAAGACTAGATTTTGATGAATCTTATGCACCAGTTGAAAGATTGTATGCAATAAGACTTTTTCTAGCCTTTGCAGCTCATAATGACTTTACAGTTTATCAGATGGATGTCAAGAGTGCATTTCTAAATGGTGAACTTGCTGAGGAAGTCTATGTTGAGCAACCGCCAGGTTTTGAAGTTTCCTCAGAAAGTAGGATGATCTATAAGCTTCAGAAAGCTCTGTATGGGCTGAAACAAGATCCAAGAGCATGGTATGATACATTGGCCAGATACCTACTCGAAAGTGGTTTCAAGAAAGGAGATATTGATAAAACACTCTTCACATTGAACCATGATGGGAAACTACTTTTAGTTCAAGTATATATTGATGACATTATATTTGGATCTAAAGACAAACAACTTTGTGAAGACTTTGCTGAACTCATGAAATGTAAATTTGAGATGAGCATGATGGGAGAATTGAATTACTTCCTAGGGCTACAAGTCAAGCAACTCAATGATGGAATATTCATTAGTCAAACAAAGTATGCAAAGGATATGCTCAACAAGTTTAATCTAAAGCCTTCTGAAAAGAATGCTAAGATACCAATGAGCATTGGAACCAAGATGACCTATACTGAATCTGACAAGAGTGTTGAAGAACACAAGTATAGGAAATTGATTGGGTCTCTACTGTACCTCACTACATGTAAACTTGATATTCAATATGCAGTTGGAGTGTGTGCTAGATTTCAGACAAATCCAATGCAATCACACTACAACATTGCCATGAAAATATTGAGGTATGTAAAGGGTACTGTAGAAGTTGGATTGTGGTATCCAAAAGATAGTGGATTGAGTTTGGTTGGCTATTCAGATGCCGACTATGCTGGATCATTGCTTGATAGAAAAAGCACCTCAGGAACTTGTCAATTTCTTGGTGCTAGATTGATATTTTGGTTCAGCAAGAAACAAAACTCAATTGCCACATCTACCACAGAGGCTGAATAACACAGAGACTATGGACTCAATGAAGAGAAAACTCCCATTTTCTGTGACAACACAAGTGCTATTGCCATAACTCAAAATCCTAAGTTTCATGCTAGAACAAAGCACATTGATGTTAGACACCACTTCATCAGAGACCACGTTGAAAAAGGAAATATAGAGATACTCAAGATTGGCACTGAAGACCAACTTGCAGATATCTTCACTAAGCCACTACAAGAAAGTAGATTCTTAGCCTTAAGACACAGTCTTGGACTAATGGAGCTACCAAAGAACTGAAAAAGTTCAGATATCTGAAGAAGATATCAAGGGAGAGAGAAAAGGAATCTGGAACGGGTATCCAGACAAGAGAAGAGGTATCTGAAACGGGTATCCAGAAACCAAAGGGTAAAGGGTAAAATGACTATTTGAAGATTTCTGAGACGGGTACTCAGATGTCTAGATCACTCAGTGAGGGAGAACACAAAAGAGAATAGTACAACTGTCTGCAGTCAACTACTCTCTTGAAATTTGTATTATTTCTATCTTTGTGTAAAATTGTGAAAAGACAACGAGTATAAGATAGACTCAGATACAAACAGTGTTCTCATTCATACAGAAACGTGACTCAGATAGTTAATAGCCAACATTCATTAAATGGGCACAATTACATTTGTTGATTGTGATCATTGCTGAAGAAGCAATGGTGACCCTTGATGAAATGGGCGATTGATCTTTACGGCAGAGATTAATTCTCGGTAAATAGTGGACTGTTGAAATTCCAGCATGGCCCACTATGCATTTAATGCCGAACAAGCTTTTATCCATGCCTGTCTGCAATTCACAGATACATATATACAAAACCAATTTGTATGTATATGTTTTTCTGAATTACGTTGCTATATATATATATATATATATATATATTTCTGTCCTAGTTGATCCTAATTCGACATTAAAAGTATATTGATTTTTCCCCAATAACCTAATACTTTTGTCTGTAAATACTGCATATTTGATTCCATCCATAAATCTATTTTCTTCCCTATGAGGTCTAGTCTCAATAAGAATGCTAGTTCTTACTGTTCATATATTATGATATGAATATAACACATATAATGATAGGAATATACCACAAGAATTCCTTAGGTATGGATGATGAGATTCCATTGATACAGAGCCGATTCCAATAGTCATTGGTTCAGTTGTACATAGCCGTCGTACTCTAGATCTTATATTTTCTATGTATGTAACTAGTACATGTTCCTCGGCATATATATATATATATATGTATATATATATATATATATATATATATATATATATATATATATATATAATCCAACATTCCGACTTGCACAAGAATAGCAAATTTCTTTCTTCTATTTTCTCTGCAAATCTCTGCTCCCAAATTAGTTTTTCTGCAAAGAATCACTAATCTTTCACATTAATCTCTTTCAGACCTTCGAAAAACTCACGCTATATAAAGAGATGGCCCCCAAACGATCAACTACCCAGAAATCCCAAATTACTACCACTGGTACTGCTGAAAAGCAAACACCAGAGTTGGTAGTTATTAACAATCGATTGGTAGGGAATTTTAATCCCGATCATTGGACTTCAAATCACAGAATGATTTGGGGTGGTGCTATGATTGAGGAATACCTCGCGGCTGCTGTTGAAAATCAAGCCGATAGAAAGCTGATTCTTGACATGTTTGAAAAGGCACAAATCAAGGGTTTTCTATCTGCTCTTCCCAGTGGAATTTCTTCACTAGATGTTTTAGAATTCTACAATAACTCCAGGATTATATCCTGTGTTTCTGAAGGCACTGCAATAGTGTCTGTAAAAACTAAGGTCCAAGGAAAGGAAATCCTTTTGGACTTAACAACTTTCTGTAAGTTGTTTGATCTTCAAAATCTTGGAAAGGATTTTTAAATAGACACCAAGGATGATAATCTCCTTGAAGGTGTAAAACAATTGTACAGTGATGTGTGTGATCTTGAAAAATCAGATACACCCACTGACTTCAAGCTTGCTGACATCAGAACCAGACATCTGCTGGTTCACTGGGATGTGTTGGCATGCATTCTTCACATATGCTTTGATAGTCTACAAGGAGGTGCTGACCAGATAAGCCAAGAACGCTGGATGATGATGTTCTTGTTGCAACAGCAAGACAAAAGGCTGGAAAACTCTTTCAATTGGGGAAAGTACGCCTTTATGAAATTTGTGAAGAAGATTCAAGGCTTTGAGCCTACAATCACTAAGGGACTTGCTGAGCCAAAGGCCACAGTAGGCTATGGTCTAAAGATATGCTACTTGCTGGAGAAGCTTGGCATTGAGCTCAGAGAGAAGGCTGACATAGCCAACAGTAACCTACTCTAAAAATATGAGTATACGAACTTGATGAAAAAGGTTACTGGATCTCAGAAAGGTTCCAAGAAGCGAAAGACTGAAGAGGCATCTGAGGGAAAAGTTGCTACCAAGAAGCCCAGAACTTCACGGAAGAAGTCTGCTGGCAAATCAGAAGGCACACCCATTGAGGTTGTCGATTCCCAGATACCTACCATCGATGTCGATGAACTCATAAATGCAGATGAACTCATCAATGCTGCAAAAGAGGTATCGGTTACTGAACAAGTAGACTCAGCAAGAGAAAGTGCTTTCAGAAATGTCAAGACTATTGCCGAAAGCCTTGCTGATGAACTCATAAATGCTGCTAAAGAAAGTAGTGATAGATACCAAGCCCCATCTGCAGAAACCGCAGGGATTATGGACCAATCAGTTCCTAATGCTGATGAGAGCTCTGACGATGAATTAGTCATCTCTCAAGTCCTAGAAAAATAAAAAAGGGCTAAGGTTACTGAAAAAGTAACTGGTGTAGAGGTATCTGAAGAAGAACATACACCACAGGTTGCTGAACAAGCACCTGTTTCAAAGGTTGCTGAAGAAGCAACTGTGTCCAAGGTCACTGGACAAATTAGACCATCAGAGCAAGAAAGACTGAAAGATATTGAAGATGCTCTGATGAGTGATAGCTTAGTGTTAGAGGATATTGCCATTGCCTCAACACTAAATAGTATGTCTCAAGCACAACAACCAGATAAGGATATCTTTGAAATGGTACTTGAGCTGCAGATACCAGCATCTTTCATTGCTGAAGAAAATCCTGCAAAAGAGCAGGTTCCCCAACTCAATGAGAGGGATCAAACTGAGACATCTACTCAGAATGATCAACCAGGGGAGGCAACTGAGTTGCATTCTCAGGAAAGGTCTGAAGTACCTGAAACTTCAAACAAAGAAGCTGAAATGGAACAACAAGACCAAAACATTGAAGGGTCACAAGTTCCAGAGACCAATCAGCCTGACACTGCTCAGGTAGCTGAATGGTTTAACTCTCTACTTGTGATAATTTGTGTTTATTAATCTTGTGAGTTAATAAAATTTCTTTGTTACAGGCTGAATTAGAAACACGTGAACAAGAGGAAGCTGAGAAGCTTGCCTCAGAAACTGAGAAGGAGGCTTCCACACCCTCACAACTTAAGGAATCGAGCACATACAGGTGATAGAGAGTTCCTTAAGATATAATTTTTCAGATATTCGTTGATACACTTGACTAATAAGTGTTTGTTTCTAATAGGCTCCAACTGAGAAGAAAAATGAAGAGACTGAAAAGTCTATCTCTTCTTCAGAGAAGAATCCAGAGACTCCCAAGGTCTCTGAGGAACAAGTATCTGAACCTTCTGCAGGGAAGGTATTTCATTCAGATATATATATTCTTTAAAGAACAAATCTCTGATCATTTTTCTCAAACTAACACATTCTACTTAACAGGCTAAAAAAGAAGTAGAAGTTGTTGAGGAGTTGCCCACTCAATCCTCACAACATATGGAAATTGATGAGGCATCAAGGCCTTTATCACAAGAAAAGATTCCAGAGACTGCACGAGTCTCTGAGAGACAAGTATCTGAGCCTCCAACGGAGGTAATTGACCTCTGAGATATCTGATTTGTCACTTAACTTTTTCTTGATAAAATTTCCTAAGTGTTATGTTTCTAATCTCAGGTTCTAGCAGAAAGAAAGGTTGATGAGGACCATACTTCCAAGTCTCCACCTCACAACAAGATATCTGAGGCAACCCCTGTCTCAGTAGTGCAAGTCTCTGAGCCTGATTTACTCATTCAGGTAACTCAGAAACCTAACTACACTTGTACTCAGATATCTACACAAGTTTTGAATCTAACTCAGAACTCTTTCTTTCAGGCTTAAACAAGTGCCACGAAGGTCCCTGATAATGAGAAACAGGACCTACTTCCCTTCTTCAAAGCTCATACCCTGCCAAAGCACATTCAATGCTTCAAGAAATGGCAGAGGTTAAGGTGCTCTGATCTCTCTGAAATATTGAGAATCACAGATAAACCTACAAGACGAGCACGAGCTCTTGACTTGGAGAACTACATCCATGCAATGTTCCCCACGGAACAGTATCAAGTTGCTACTTTATTGCATAAGGATTTCTCCAGAGAAGTGGCACACAAGTTGATTCAAGCCTTCAATCAAGCTGATGGTCAGACAAGATTGCAAATGGCATTCAGGCCAGTTCTGCCCCAGACTCTACAATTCATTCCTTCTGAGCAAGAGGAGGTTAATGGGCAGAAGATCACTATTCCTGAAGTGATTAATATTGTATCTGAAGACGATGAGGAGGAAGAAATAGATGAGAATAACTTTGATGAACCTCCCTCTGACCATCACAAAAAGGATGATAATGATAAGGATGATGATGATGCCCCTGCACCAGGGACAGGAGGGATTACACAAGGAAACATTGCCTCAGCTGCTGAAAAGCACACTGAGAGGACATCACAGCAATCCCCTCCTCCATCTACTCATAAATCTAATCATCCAACCCCAACACAAAGATACTACTGAACAAGTAGTCGAGCACTCTGAGGGAACAACTCAGAGAATATCAGATGCACAAACCAGAGTTGCTCAACTTAAACAACTGTTGGAGGAAGAACAACAGCTACATCTTCAACTGGAAGAAAAGATAGCTGAATCCAGAGCAAATCTCCAAAAGATTTAAGATCAAACAATCAAGGAAATGGAAGCTTATGCTGAAATAAAAGAACTCGACTTCATTCGAGCAATTGCTGAGGAATTAGATACTGAGCAAGTATCTAGTGACAAGCATGATGCTAAGGCTGCATTCCAAAAAGATGTACCATCCTCCTCACTGAAAAGAAAGAAACCCATCTCTGCGATGGTTGCTGGACTAGAAAACATTGATGAACATGTCCAAGAGGATGAAGATCACTGGGCTGATAACTCAGATGATGACGAAGACAAGACATTGGCAGAACACCGCAATGAACATTTAGCGGTTTCACATTTGAAAAGGAAGCTGATTGCTCATGAAATATTCAGTAAACTGCCAAATGTCAACTCCAATGAATACTTGAACAGATATCAAGTACTGACTAAATTGAAAAAGGAGTTATCTTCTCAAGATAAAGCCGCCATTGCATCAGTCCCTGCAGAATTGAAAACATTCACTGAGCTCATCACTCAGAGAACAACCATTCTGGTCATTTCTCAGAAAGATCTAGGAATGGTTAGGGATGATGACCAAAACTTGGCTGCAAAAGCCTTTGAAGAGGCGTGCTATGCTGCTGGAAAAGCAGATGCTGTACAAGGCCCACTGGCAGAGCTTACTGATAAGGATACTGGTCTTATCAAACAAAATCAGGAGCTCAAGGCTGATCTGGAAAAGTTGGTTGCTGCTTACAACTATCTGCAAGGGAACTTTAACTCCCTTTCAGAATCATTTGTGATTCTAAGTCAGTCAACAATGACTAAGGGGGAAGAATATCAAGATGCTCATAGAGGAAGAGGAAGAGGAAACAAAAGAAAATCTGAACAACCACCTCTCAGAATAAATGAGCCCTCCTCCAGTCAGACTGCTCTACAGATAGTGGCCACCACTCAACTTCCTGGACAAGGAATGATAACAAGGGCCAGAGCACAGAAACCTCCAAGGAGTACCAAAGCTCCAAAGAGAAGACAAGTAAGAGGGATTGATGAATCTTCTGAAGAAGATGAAGAAGGCCAAATCAAATCCCAGGGCAATGAAGAAGGCTGCAAAACTCTCACAAGAATTAATCTTGATGATGATGATGAAGAGACTGATGAAGATGAAGCTCCTCTTCACAGAAAAAGGAAAATTGATAGCCTAATTGAGCCCATAGCTACAAAGTCTTTGGCAGCTAAAACACCCTCTGGAAATATCAAGTCTATCCAGGGTGGTTCTTCAAGCATTACCCCAAGGGAAAATTCAAGGCAAAGGAGGAACAGACTGAGAGCTGAACAAAGACAACTTCAACTACCACTCAGGCCTGAAGAAGCCAAGATTGAGTATGTGAAGACCAACAGTGACTCCTCTGTCTACATGTGCATTAATCAGAAGAATGGCTACTGGATTCTGGAACTTAAGCATCTATTGGTAAACTCAAAATTTCCAGAACGAATCCATAAACAGCTCATGGCATGGAGAAAAGACAAGTCAATCTTGATTAACACCAACCACATCAAAGCCTGGTTGGATTTTGAAGTAATCAAGAGAATAGAAGCCATGAAGAAGGACCTCTTTGATGAATGTCCTTATGGAAAGCCAGATGATGTGCACAGAATTCCCAACATTACTGGAACAGGCACAAGAGCAAGACTTGCTGTGGAACCCTATGAGTCCTTCTACTTAACTGAAGATCAATACAAGGGTGACATCAGATATCTGAAGATCATTTATGAATACTTCAAGCTATCAGATATCATAATCGAGCATGCCTGGAAGTGGGGAAAGCATCTGTGGGTCAAGCACTTTGTCAAGAAAAATCCTACCAAAACCTACAAGGAAGTCTGTGGATTTGCCAGAGACACAGAGATGATTGTCAGAACTCTTCTCTATGACTACTCTGATGATATCAAAAGGTTTGGTGATAGGAAATTTGCAGATTGATCCATGAAACTGCTTTTGAAGACTTGAAGACTAGTTTATTAGGATGTCTACTTGGAGCTTGGTTACTCCTGTTGTCCTAATTTACTATGTATTTTTATCTTGCTGACTGAGCTAAATTGCATTATGTACTAAAGTTATCTGAACTTTCTTTGTAACATATCTGATGAACTTACTCTCAGATATTACTTTCTATAAAAGATAACTTGTCAGCAAAGATCACGCCTTGTGATTTGGTTGATGTTTACTTTCTGCACTTAATTGTATGAATTGAAAGATCATAAGAAATGATTAAGTAGTGGATTGTTTCCTTATCCAGATTTGTAATAGGTCAGATAGTCATCGTTGACTGATCAAAATGGGGGAAATTTGTTAGGAATATCTGTTTAGATTTTGATCAGCAACCTAATGACTTATCTTAGCTCAGAAAGGTGATTAGTACTCTTAGTTCACTTGAACACTGTAAAAGAGGAAACTCACTAAGTATGATAGTCTAGTAAATCTTGTATAGGATGTTAGGTCTCGAAATGTAATTTTATTTTACAAGAAGACCAAGAAGAAGGCATCCAGCAGGAAAAGTTCAACGGATTTGAAGACTGCACAAGATTGCTGAAGACAAAGGTTTTTCAGATACCTATGTCCAGATATCTTGAAGAAACAAGTGTTTCGAAACACAAGTGTTGCAAAAGATATCTGAGAATAAAAGGTTTCTGAGACGAGGATAGTGCCCACAAATATCTACACTCAGATACCTTGGACATAAACTATGTTTCTGAAAAAGAAATATTTTATAACAAAGTTGTTTCAACAAGTGGTATATGGAGTTGTGATAATCGATGAAAAAAACATGCAAAGCTTCAGAAAACTCTGATTGTATAAAGATCTCTGATACCATGCATAGTTCCGTTGGCACTACAGGACAAAATATAGTACAGTGCATTAAATGCGCAGACATAAATGTCTGAACAAAGACGGTAGCTTCTGAAGAAGAAGACAAACCTGCTACAGTACTATATTCAGATATCAATAGTTTGAATTTGATTTAAGCCTAACGGATACTATTCAAACGGCACTCAAATTCATCTATAAATATCAACACTTAGACTGCTTGAGAACACACACACTGAACACCTTAGATCACTGAACTTATATTGAATATTTTCATAAGCTCTCTCAAGCAAACTACTTACCTTCAAGCTTTCTGTTGCGACCAAAGCTCTTGATTCTAAGTAGCACAAAAGTGTCCTGATCCTTAACAAGCATTGTTATCTGTAAAAGAGTTGAACTAAGATTTCATATCTGAGATTCATTCTCTGGAACACTTACAATATACTTGGGTCAGTAGAGAATAAGATACCATACATTGAAAAGTGTATTAAGTATACTTGATTCATAGAGCTATCTGAATAACTGAATAAGTTATTTAAGAAGCTCACCTGACAAACAAACCTAAAACCAACACCATATTCGGCGTGGAGTACAGGAAGTACTTAGTTTGGGAAACTAAGGAATAACTCCAAGGTTGCTGAGCACAGGAAGTACTTAGCTTGGGAAGCTAAGGAATAGCTCAAAAAGGTTTCTGAGTACAAGAAGTACTTGGCTGTGAAAGCCGGAAAATAACTCAGGGGGGAACACTTGGTTGGGAACCTAGTGTATTTAGGAATCAACAGAAGATATCTGTAAGGTTACCTCATTTATCTGTCTTAGTGGATTCTAGGTCTGAGAAAGGCCGAAGTGGATTAGTTGAAGGATTACGCCTCCTTCAGGTACCACTATAAAAAGACTTGTGTTATTTACTTTCTGCAGTTTATTACTTGCTTTACTTATCTTGCAAAGTACTTACACACATCCTGTGAAACGTGCACTTATCACATAAAAGTCTTCCGCTCTCTGAAATTAAGTATCAGATATCTACACAGATATCTGAGAAACTGTGTTTATCGACAAAAGTTTTAAAAGACTCTTCACCCCCCTCTAGTCTTTTTTCTTTGCCGTTATCTGGACCAACAATCTCCACCTTAGCTCAATCATTTCTCTGATATACTCCAAATGTCACTCCTAAGGTTGGAGCCCTCCCTTCTGCACTTTCATTAGCAATGAACATAACTGAAACATAGCAACTGGTAAGGCCTTTGTCAAGCTATCTGCCATATTCTCATAAGTATGTGTCTTCTCCACCTTGATGCTTCCTTTAGCTATCACATCTCTGATGTAGTACAGTCTCACATCAATGTGTTTAGTCCTCTCATGATACACTTGATGTTTAGCCAACTACAAAGCACTTTGATTGTCACAATAGATAGTAACATATCTCTAACTGATTCCCAATTCCTCCAGTTTCCTTTACTGCTTCTGTCAATGCAAAAAACTCAGCTTCTGTAGTTGAGAGAGCAACAACTGGTTGTTGAGAACTCTTCCAGCTTACTGCAGTTCCATATAAAGTGAAAACATACCTAGTGTTGGACTTTCTTGTATCAAGATTAGATGCATATTCTGCATCAACATATCCTACCAGTGGTTGATCAGTATGCTCAACAACTTTAAAATACAATCCATGGTCTTGAGTTCGCTTGATCAATCTCAATACACCTTTCACAGTCTCCCAATGAGCATAACCAGGATTGCTCATATATCTGCTAATGACACTCATGGAATAAGTTAAGTCTGACCTGCAACACACCATGATATACATGATGCTACTGAGATGTGCACTCAGAGATCTCGTTTTCTGTTGTAGAGCCTGTAATCTCTATATACAAGCAAGATTAAATTTATAAGTCGGAAGTCCTCAAATCCATAATTTATAGCGGAAAGTTGACTCGGGATGTCGTTCTCCACGGACACTTAGCATAGGAACAAGCAAATAACGTTTAAAATTGAATGCAGAAAAGTAAACAGTTTCTTATCTTAGATAGAATAATCAGTTCCCAGTAAACCCTAAATTGCTTTGTCGTAAATCAATAATGGACAGGTGTAAAGGTTTCCCAACCTTCCTCTCTATGCTACTCCCAACTTCCTAGTTAAAATCCTACGCGGTTACCTCTAACGACAACTGGGCATAATACTATGGTGCTCAAGGTGCAGTTGGCACGAGTACCCCTACTCAGTTCAATGAAACTACTGTGTCACTCAGCAGAACATCACACCACAAAGGATGTATAGAGTTGTATAACCACGATTTATGTCAAATAACTATTCCATTAACATGTCCCGGTATGTAAAGAAGTAGCAAAAGCAGAGTTACGGCGGTTCGCCTTTACAAAAGAAAATTAGCTACTCATAGTAACAAAGAACAGTAATCGAAATCTAAGAAGAAAGGAAGAAGCAGCTTAGTCTCTGATGTTCTTGATGTCTTCGTGTTGCTGCTTCTAGGGTTTCCTCCTTCTGGGTGCCTAACGGCCAGCGGGTTGGGGTTTCACTTCCCCGAGGACTGGTTCTCTCTCAAGGAGAGTTGCTTTGTGAGCTGTGTGTAATATGAGACCCCTGATTATAGGTGAAATTTCGACCTCCAAACTGCCATTCTTCAATAAGGAAGGTTTAGGAAGGCGGGCCTCAGCCTGATAGGCCAACAGAGCAGCCCACGAGAATCTAGCAGGTTCACTGCGGTCGCCTATGGACCGCAGTGACCCTACCGTGGTCCCTTGGTGGCCGCCATCTTCGATTGCTGCAGATTCGAATCTGGTTTCTTCGTTCTTCAATTTCGGGCTTTGTAACTTCGTTTTCTCGAAAAGTGGTCTTCTACAAAGTTGTTCCCCCTTCAATTATCTTCGCATCGGTTAGTCGCATGACATGTTTTAACTCCTCGAACTCCGTGCAATGGTTGATCCGGTGTATTTTCTTCCTTGTCCCGATTTGGCACAATTATGCCGTTTTGATGCCTGAAATCGTGCCAATCCTCAAAACCGCGATCATGACCTACATAAAACATGGAAAGTTGGTAATTGACCATAGAATGACATAAATATTGCATATAGGGTAAAAAATGAGGGTCTAAAAGTATGCTATATTGAACATTTCATTGTCACATCAGCTACCAACTGTACTTGCATATGGAATGAATTCCATTTTCTGTCTTTCTGACTCAGTTCCAGGACATTGTGCAGTAGAAACCTTTATGCTTTGACTTAAAGGAACATATGCAGGCTTTGACTCATGCATTTTATACTTAGTCAAGTCTTTAGTTAGATAGCTCACTTGAGTAAGAGTAGTTTTTGTGTATATCCATGCCAAGAATTCTCTTTGCATATCCCAGATCCTTCATTTCAAACTCTTTGTTGAGACTCATCTTCACTTCTTCTATCATTGACACACGTTTCCCAGCAATCAAAATATCATCCACATATAGTAACAAGTACAGAAAACCTGTATCTTGTCTTCCAGCCTGATATATGCAACTATCATAGTTGCTTCTCTTAAAACCCACTGATGTCACAAACTCATCAAACCTTTTATACCACGGTCTTGGAGATTGTTTCAATCCATACAATGATTTCTTGAGCAAACAAGCTTTTATATATATCCTCTTCAAGATTCCCATGTAAGAAAGATGTCTTGACATCCATCTGTTGTAGGTAGAGACCAAGTTGAGTAACAATTGACAATAAGATCCTGATTGATGTGTGTTTGACTACAGGAGAAAAGATTTCTGTGTAATCTAATCCCTCTATCTGAGTAAAACCTTTAGCCACTAGTCTTGCTTTGAATCTCACTTTTCCACTAATTTCAGCTTCATCTTTCTTCTTGAAGATCCACTTGCACCCTACCAACTTGGTATTTTTAGGTACAATGAAAATACTCCAGGTATTGTTCTTATATAATGAATCAAGCTCTTCCTGGATTGCTTTCATCCATAAGTATTTCTCTTGACAAGTGACTGCTTCAAGATAGCTATTTGGCTCTGCATAATTCACCTCTTCTGCAATGCTGAGAGCATAAGAGACCATGTATGACTTCCCAACTCTCCCAAAACCATACATGTTTGGTGCTTGCCTTGCAGTTCTCCTTGTTCTGTCTGCAACAGTTGGTCCAACTGTTGTATCAACAATACCTGATAATTCCCTATTTTCATGCACAATAGTGCCAAATGCCTAAATATCAGATACCTGCTCCACCTCAACCTTGGTATTATCATGATCCTCCCCTGTTGTATGAGTTGTAGAAGGTATATGTAGCTCTGTCCCTGATGTGATCTGGGGTTTGAGAGGCATTATTTTCTCATTGAAAATGACATCTCTATTCAATATGCACTTCTTCTGATCAATACTCCAAAGCTTATAACCTTTCACACCAGTTGGATATCCCAGAAACACACACATCACTGCTCTTGCATCTAGATTATCTTGTTTAGTGTGCACAAGACTCAAACAACCAAACACATTTAAGTAATAAGATTTGGGAGCATGACCAGACCATGCTTCTTCAGGTGTTTCGAAATTCAGAGCAGTAGTGGGACTTCTATTGATCAAATAGCAAGTTGTATTTGCAGCTTCTCCCAAGAATCTTTTAGAGAGACATGAGCTTATAAGCATGCATCTTATCCTCTCCAAGATTGTCCATTATATCTCTCTGCAATGCCATTTTGCTGTGGGGTTCCTGGTATGGTCTTATGTCTGATTATGCCCTTTTACCTGCAGAAATCATTGAACTCTCCTGATAGATATTCTAGCTCATTGTCAGTCCTGAGATATTTTAACTTCCTCCCAGTCTGATTCTCAATCTCAATCAACCAATCTCTGAACTTAGAGAATGCTCCATCCTTTGATTTTAACACCATGAGCCATACCTTCCTTGAGTAGTCATCAGTGACAGACATGTAGTACTTTCCACCATTTAAAGTCTCAGTCCTAGCAGGTCCCCATAAATCAGAGTGCACATAATCCAAAGGTGCTTCAGTAGTGTGCTTCCCAGTTTCATAACTTGTTTTGTGAGCTTTACCTGAAACACAGTTCTCACAAAAACTTAGCTTAGACACTTGATCACTACCTAGAAGATCTTGCTTTGATAGCTCTTTTAGTCCCTTTTCACTGATATGAGCTAACCTCTCATGCCACAGTTGTGTTTTATCAACAGTTGACACAGTAGAGACTATACCAGACACCACTTCCCCTTGCATGATATACAGACCATTGGTCAGATTTGCCTTGATAGTTGGTGTATTACCCTTCATCACTTGCATAGCACCATTCTCAGACCCATACTTGTATCCCATTTTATCAAGTGTTCCTAGAGATATTAAGTTTCTCTTTAGGGCAGGTATGTATCTAACATTGGTGAGGATCCTAATGACACCATCATGTATTCTCAACCTTATATTACCACTGCCTTTAATACCATATGCATAATCATCATCAAACAATACATTTCCTCTATTTGCATATTTGAAATCTTCAAACCACTCTTTGATATTGGACAGATATGAAAAGAACACCCTGAATCTAATATCCAATGTAAACCACATTTAGATTCAGTAATAGAGAGTACCTCAGCATCATCATATGTTTTCGATGATTCTGCAAGATCTGCTGTGTTTGCTCCACCTTGCTCTAGTGCTTTTCCTGCTCTCTTTTCTCTCTTTAGTAGAAAACAGTTCTTCTTTAAATGGCCTGGTTTCTTGCAGTGAAAGCACTTTCTATTCTCGGTGTTATCACTTCCACCAAAGCATGACTCATTATGTTGTTTAAATTTGCCAGTCATCTTGTTTCTCACAGCTTGATGTTTGTTCCAAGTTTGCTTTACAAACAAGCCTTCAGCTGCAGGATCAGATTGATTGCAAACATTCTTTTGATCCAGTTTGTTTCTCAATGCTTTATCAACATCTAAGGCTGTCAAATCATCTGGCTTTGTCATTACTATAGCATTAATAAAGTGTTCATAGCTTTTTGGACGTAGAGAACTCAATAATATCATTGCCTTGTCATTTCCTGCCACTTTCATATCGAAAGAATCAATATCAATACACAGCTTATTGAACTCATCCAGTTGATCAATGATTGATCTATCAGATCTCATCTTGTATGACAAGAGCTTTTGCTTGAAATGCATCTTGCTTGCAATATTTTTCACATGATAAAGAGACTCATGTTTATCCCAAACTTCCTTAGCTGTTTTCTCTTTAATCACTTATCTCAAGGCTTTATCTCCCAGTGACAGAATCAACGTGCTCCTTGCCTTTCCTATGATGCGCTTCTACTCTGCTTCATCAAAATCCTTAGGAAAACCGGCATCTCCAACCAATGCCAGCTCCAATCCCTGTTGTACCAGTAGAGCCTCCATCTTTGCCTTCCACAATGAGAAATCAATTTTCTCTGTAAGCTTCTCAATGTCAAACCTCACCGTTGAAGCCATAACCGTTCTGAGTTGATTACACTTCCCACAGATGGCGCCAATTGTTGCGTATAGTTCCTCAAATCAATCACTAACAACCAACAATGATCAATCAACTCCATACACGATCAATCAACAACAATTGTTCTACCAACAATTCTATCGACAATTGATCAAACACTTGGCGAACAAAAAACAAAGAACAATCGAATCAACGAAGAACAACAATTTATGTGGTTCGGCAAATGCCTACATCCACGGGAGTAAACTTAGAAATATTATTGATCACAAGCTTTACAAGATTATACAATGAATCTTCACAAACACAAAGTTGCAGATTTCGTCAATCTAAGCTCAAGAAACCTAACTTCTATTCTATATCGAATTGAAGAAGAAAGGTAACTGTTTTTGTGGAATTGGAGAATGATAACTGTAATGTAGATTAGATACAATGACTGCAAATGATCTCTTTTATATCCAATCGCAGGAACAGAGAAGAAAACAGCAGAAGTAGACACAGTAACTGAATCGCTGAACAAACTGTTATATCAACTGCGATGACAACTGTTTTTGCAACAGTTAACGGTTTTCCCTCTCCTTTTCAGATTTAACCTCAGCCATTTGATCATGACAAACTTTGATCATAACCATTCATCTCTAACCTCCTTGATTGAGCTACATTCTCACACAGTATGACTAATATACCAATTCCATATTGGTTAAAACAAATGCATGCACGAAATCAATTGGTATTTTTTTACTTGCAATCAATTTTTGTGAAATCTCCTACCTGAAGTTCAGGTTAAGGGACCTGGCTCAAAAAGCTCAATATAAGAGGTGAGTCTGAGCTTAATACCCTGAGATCCAAGGGACTTCATTCATGTTCGCAACCTTAATGTTGATATGCTCAGACAAAGGCAACCACCAATCTAATAAAAAATTATTTTGGTTGACTCCATCTCATATGCTGGTTTGGGAGGGTCCCTCTAGTTGAACGGCTGCTACTAGTTTGTCGGACTCCTTGTCTGACACAATCCTCCATCCTCTTAGTCGAGCTTGACTATGAAGTGTCAAGTCCATCCTGGGATGATTCTACCGGTCACCAAAGGAGGCAAGACTGAGCATGAAAACAACTCGAGTATGCTCTCCTTGGTCTGACCAACCGGTTATGAGTCTGTTACTACTTTGGACGTGGTAGGAGCAGTTGTTTTCTTGTTTCCTTTAATAGCCATGACTATTTGTCGAATTTTCAACTCGCGACGCCACTATTATAAGGTAAAAATTAGACAAAGTCATTCATGTATACTTTTCGAAAATTACAGTTTAATCCATGTACTTTAATAAATTACCAAAAGATATTCATATATTTCAATTAATTACATGTAAATGAATCAAACATCATTCAAAATACTATCTTAGTTATGTTCTACTTATACGGTAATGTATGACGTTAAAGAGGAAGATAGATCTACTATTTTAGATTCCTAAGACGTAAATCTTCTATACTCATGTTAAACCTTATCGATTCACCATTATTCTAGTAAGACTGCACTTCCTTGAGAGATGTAGTATATCTTATACGATCAAACAAATAGTTCATTGATAATAGTATCAGAATACCCGACTATAAACGAGCTTGTAGCTGGACCTAAATTTTAATTTTATAGTTTAATGAAAATTTTACCATTACGGTTTGAAATTCATCCGTGGGTGGTCAAAGTTGGATTTTGATGAGTGCAAAAAGTCGACGCGGATTTAAAATAAAAAAGAGAAAATTACAAAATTTTGCTACTCCAAACACATTAGTCATACATAAAAAAACATCCTACAAATTAGTTAAAACATTTCTACAAATTAGTCATCTTCTTAATTTTAGTAACTTTGATATGTAACATTACCTTTTTTATGAAATCACATCCTTAACAACATATCTAATCAAATCATTTATTTAGGTAACCAAGATTCTTTCAAAATAAAATAAAAACAATCTTGAAGATCTCTCAAATTTTAAACGTGAGAAGCAGGCATGGTTATTTGTATTACGATGCTTGTTTTTCAGAAATGTGATGCTTGAATTCCAAAAATGATGCTTGAATTCTATAAAATGATGCTTGATTTTCAGTTCTTTGATTTACTGACAATTGATGCAGTTTTTCAGTACTTAGACTACCCGCATTGGGTGACGGCTCCGTGACGCGTCACTGGCTGGTGACGGAATTCGTGACGAAATTTTGCTGCATTGGGTGACGCGTCACGGAGCCGTCACGAAATTCCAAAATTTTTTTTTAAAATTTTTTAAAAAACATATTTAGCATATTATAAGAGTGTTTAGAAGTTGAAAATAATAAAATTGCATTTTTAGAAGTCGTTTTACAATTTTAAGTTTAATTAAGATAGAAAAATGAGTTTGAGATGGGATGATCCAAACATAGTCAAGAGCGATCTCTATTTGTAGATCTCGAAAATACAAAGCCATTGGTGATTTTTATTTATTTTTTTGCATTTTTATTTTTCGAGTTATTCGCATTTAAAATTGAACAATAAAAAAAAATTAAAAAAAAAAAGTAAAGGCATTTCTTGCCATAATTGTCCCCGTCATTACGTGGCGGGATTTGTCAACATACAGCGTCGGACTATCTGACAATGCAATGCTAATCTTACAATACTTGATGCTTGAATTCCAGAAAACAATGCTTGATATAAAAAAATGAGATGCTTGATTTTCAGTTCTTTGATTTCCTGACAATTGATACAGTTTCCCAGTCCTTACAATAAAAATGATGCTTGATTTCAGAAAATGGATGCTTGATGCTTATCGGTGCTAATGATGCTTGAAATTCCAAAAAGGTTGAACAAAATTTTGCTTGAATTATAATTCCACAAGCCACCTGACTCATCAATCTTACATTCACAATTTGCAACATTGCAATTATCACAAAGAAGTATTGGATGAATCGCTTGCTGATGCTTGCTTTTAGCAGGAAAAATAGCTTGCTGATGCTTGCTTCATAAAGAGAAAAGAGACGCTTGCTGATGCATTTCTTCAAGCCATAAAATTCTAAGCTTTGGTAATGAAAAGCGAAGAGAAAGAGTGTCTTTCGGAAACCAACATTCTGGTTGATTATGCGTTTTGTGTAAAAGATTCTGGAGAGAGATTGGTTTTTATTTCTACTAAAATTAGCTTGACCAATCGTATCAATCAGATAATCAGACGATGCTTGTTTATGAATTTACCATATGTTCAGTTAAAGGCATCTTGGGAAAATCAGATAAATAGTGATTAAATTGTAGGAAAGAATACAATGTATGTACAACTAATATGTAGTAAAGGGATGGTATCAATATGTAATTTTCCAAAAAAAAAAAAAAAAGCCCTGGGCTGGCACGTAGTATTCATGGTGGAGATATTAATCTCTCTCTCCTCCTTTCAGTAATCACCTCCCTCAGTTGCTCACTCGATGAATTAATCTATCTGGCTGATCGTCTTCTCCGGCGACGTTTAATCGGACTCAAACCTGCTTGCTGTAATGCTCCACCACTCAGAGTTCTTTCTGGTATTTCATTTACATCATTTGATTCATTTCAACTATTAAGTTATTCTTATTCATTCATATCTGTTTTCCGCAACTCATTCTCCTTTCATCGTTTCCTGTTTCTAGACTATTTTGCTGTGTTAATTATGTGGCTAGAGCTAGGGTGGCCTTGGTGGTATTGGCGGTATTCTGAAAAAATCAACCAACCCACCTGGCGGGTGATTATTTGTCAAACCACGACCGGTAGAATAATTTTCAACCATGGCGGTTTGATAAATAACAATGGCGGGTGGGTTGGCGGACGGATTGGCGGGTAGATTATTACATCAACATATCCATCAAATTAACAAAATATTTTGAAAGCAAGTAAAATGATGAAGTACCATTTTCACTTACGTAGTTTCTTAGTTTATACATGAAATAACCCTAACTTTACTTTTATTAATCTATTATATATTTCTATATATTCATTTAAATGACAATTAATTTATTTAATATTTATAAATTTTTTGTTACGTAAACAATATGGCGGGTAGGGCGGGTGGGTTGCGGTTTGCACCCAACCAACCCACCACCCACCCACCAGTTGGCGGGTTATAAAAAATTTAACCCGCATAATTTTTTTTAAAAAAATTAATCGGCGAGTCTTGGTGAGAGATTGACGGGTTTTGTCTTGGACCGGGAATTCGGGACGGATTGTTTGCACACCCCTAGCTAGAGCTGTAGGTGTTGTGGTAATCATCACGTGAATGTGTTCAACGTGATTTCAGGTTTTGTAATCGGATTCCTGTTGTGCCTGACTTTTACGTCGAGCTCATTCGATTAGGTTTGCATCTTAAACCTCAAATTTCCTCTTGATTCATTGCTCATGCTTCAACACAAGATTGTTGTATAATTGGTTTGTTTTTAGAGTGAGTCCTTTATCGTTTTTCATGGTTGCCCCTTGCTCATGGTCTGATAAAAAGTCGATGAGCGCACATTGTCCGATTTGCAACTTTCATTCTTCATTTAATCTGTGGCCATTGGTTAAATTGTCTTAATATTTATAATAACTTGAGTTGCATTTCTTCATCGTCTGCACCTTTTGCTGATAGGCTATAAATGAAATGCATAGGACATTTATGCTATATTTATGTTTTCATCGATGTTATTACTCAAAACCTCTATGTTGTGTTGTGTTATCATATATACAAAAGATACATATTGTTAACAACACAGGTGTTTTGATTAATAACATCGATGATCTTTTTGAGAACATAGGTCCGTCTCTAGATAAATAATCTAAAGACCGTCTCTCTCGAGACTTTCTGATTTAAAGGACCTGGAATTTTAAGAAAAGAGTATTAAGCTACCTCTTTTCCATTAGTAACTTCTACGTAGTTACTTTCTGTTGGATTATCAAAAATATAATAGAATTATATTAATAAAGTTTTAAGTGGACGATAATGTAAGAAAGATAGTGAATAAAGTGATGATAAAGTTATTTTTTTTATTTATTTTTTTTTTTGAGAAAGAATGACATTTCATTCATAAAAAAAGAGTTTACAAGTTGAAGGAAAAAACTTCAACTAAAATAGAGCCAGAAGGCAACAATCAGAGCAGAATAGTAAATTACATCATGAGAAGCAGCTTTCAAGTGATTTCTGAGTAGTCAAAAGGTAGAGTACCAAATCCATTAGAGTGAGCACAATGTCAAGACTTAATTTGTCCGCAAGTCCATTTGCTGCTCTTCGAATGTGACGTACTTGTGTAGCAGAAAAAGCCTCAAGCATACTCCTAATTTGCGAGTAGAGAGGTCCAGCTTCGCATGATGTTTCATGGTTGGATTTGATGCCTTGGATAACCAATAAACAATCCCCTTCTAGAATCACTTGTTGAAAACCCATCTCCTTTGCCAACGAGAGCGCAAGTCGAGCCGCGCAAACGACTTCTACTGTGGGGCTGCCTTGGAGATTTTTCCTGGACCAGGCCAAGATTAGGCTCGTGTGATCCCTTGCAACTGCCGCAATCCCTCCCAGTTGTCCATTTCTTGAAATTGATGCGTCAAAGTTGAGTTTTACCCAACCTGGTGAAGGTGCAGCCCATGGCCCATGCACAGTAGGAGCTTGGCCTCCAGCTTGCTGTCCAATTGGTCGATAAATATTGGCCCTGAAGAAGTTCACGTATCTACGGGCAAAGTTTACCGAATCCATTGGAGAAAATCCCTGCTGGTCATGGTATACCTTGTTTCTGTTGTACCAAATTCACCAACAAGATACAATAAAGAACTCAAAATCTCTATTATCGATACGAATGCGTACGCCATTGACCCAATCCCAAGTGGTTTCACAGCCAAAATAGATACTGGTTGCGGGAATGTTTGCAAGGGCCCAAAACATACAGGAGAAGTGGCAATCTCTCATAAGATGAAGGAGAGATTTAGAACTCTCACCGCAAACAGAACACTGTTCCTCTATTATGACATGTTGCCTCTTAAGCTCAGCGGAAGTAGGAAGAGAGTTGTGGAGAAGACGCCACAGGAAGTGTTTGATCTTTCCTGGAAGTTTATGACTCCAAACAAAATTCCAATTTTTATTTGGTGCATTAGAAGGATCGCCATTTACAGATGCCAACAACTTTTGTTTCATCGACATGGCCAAGTGATAGGCTGAACTTACATAATAATGGCCACTTCTCGAGTAATGCCAAATCTGGGCATATATCTTCCACATTTCTGTGAGCGAGAGGGATTTTTAATTTTTTAGAATTTCCTCAACGCCATCCTGCCAAAACAAATGGTTAAGAATGGGAAGATCCCATTCATCAAAAGAAGGGTGAATCAGAAAAGAGACCGTCAAAGGCCCTTCATGAGACAAATCCAGGGTTTTAAATTTAAAAGAGCTATGACCCGGGACCCATTGTCACGCCAAATATCAATGTTTTCACCATTTCCAACTCTCCATCGGATTCCTTCATTGACCTACTCCAAGGCTGAACATATGCTTTTCCAAGTGTAAGAGGAGTTAGTCTTGGGAATAGCATGAAGAACATCAGAATTCAGGAAATACTTAGCTTTAAGCACACGACTTAAGAGAGAAAGAGGATGCTCAATAATTCTGCAAATCTGTTTACCAAGTAAAGCCAAATTAAAAGCACAAAGGTCTCTAAAGCCTAGACCACCATCTCTTTTACTCTTAGTCATGGTTTGACAGTTAACAAAATGCATCTTATATTTCATCATCACACCACCAAAAGTTATTAATTAAAGACTCGAGGTCCCGAATGAAATAATCGGGGAGCTTGAAACAACTCATAACATAAGTGGGGATGGCTTGGAAAACATATTTAACAAGAACTTCTTGTTAAAACAGATTTTCCGGCGAAGTTTTCCGATCAACGAAGATTCTTGTAGTAGATGACGATTCCGATCCTCCTCCAATAAGCGATTCCTTTGTGAATTTGCAGAAGCACGATACCAAGGACCCCATTCCATAGAGTCTTCAGACACATCCCCACTAGCTGCTTCAATCTCGAATTGAACCATACAATCCTTGAGAAGATGTCCAATTATGCCACAATGATAACATAAATTGGGAAGGCGCTCATACGTGAAAGTAACCATAACGGATTCACCATTAACACAGTTGACACGAAAAGCCCTCTTGAGCGGCTTAGTGATATCCAACTTGACTTCTATACGTAGAAACATCCCTCTGTCATTTGTGCCATTTCCAGCAGGTAGATCAACAAACTCTCCAATTCCATTGCCAATAACAGTCGCCATAGCCATGTGCATCATACTGAGAGGTAACCCCGAAACTAGGACAGTGAAGGTAGCCGAATTGAGATTCACCAGTGATGGATCTTCCCCGTCTTCGATTGGAGCGAGCAGAATCAAGTTTTTTTCAAATGACCAAGGTCCATGAGCAAGTACCCTCTTCTTGTCTAGTTCGTGGTTGAACTGAAACAGGAGACGCTCATCGTTGATTTTACGAATCTCAACCCCGTGCATCAAACTCCAACTATTAACCATCAGCTGCTTAAAAGATTCTAGATGGATTGCCCTTTTAGACAGAGTCCGTCCTACCAAGAACAAAGCAAAATTCATGTTCGTAGTAGTCCAAGCCTCAACTGGCACTTGTACTCCATCAGCCTCTTCGTCAGTCAGGTGCAAGAGTTTCGACATTTTCGAAACGAGTTCACCCGCCATGATTGGAAGCAACAGTAAGATATGGTAAGAAAAGTGAGTGAGAAGAGATCCGGAACCCCTGCACAACAAACAAAACAGAGAATAGAGAATAGAGGGAGTTAGGGTGGAAGGATGAGGAAGATTAATCACTGAAGGAGTATATATGCGTGTAGCCTTGTGGTAAAAGAAGAAGAGATGCAGTAAGATCACAGAATCATAATCCAGAATTAAGATAGGAGATCTGCAAATCAAAAGATTGAAAATCACAAAGGCATAAATAAGAGACCAAATTTGCGAAATTAAACAACCAATGATATGAAGCAGATCCCAATAGTTCAAAAACAAAATCCTGAAATAGAAAAAGAAGATAGGGGAGGGGAAAGAAACAATAAAACTCTCAATTAGATGAGATGATAAATCTTCAAAAGAAGGAAAAGAATCACTCATTCGAGGAGGCAAGGCATGGATTTTCATCGGAGTTTCACCGGCCAGTGGTCACAGACATCGAGAGAGAAAATTCACTTGTTTCTTAGTACCCGTTTTTCCAACATATATTAAGTGATGATAAACTAGAAAATAGAAAGGATAAAGAATTAGTTAGTGCGATAAAAAATTTCTTCATTTACGGGTTTAAAAAAGAAAAGTTATAAAGTTTTTAATAGAATAGAAGAAGTAGTACTAAAGAAAATTAAAATTTAGGTCATTAGAAAAACTTGTTTTAGGTTGTCTACTAAATGAAGTCTACAACACCTTACATATTAGGAAAAACTACAACACTGCTTCAGACAAGTATTAGGTGCTTTCCCTTAATTTGCATACTGTCTTTAAATATTAAGAATAACCACAACACCCCCACCCCCAAGTGTTATGCGCATTCTCTTAATTTGCACCCACATAACACAAGCTAAGTTCTTAGGTTATCTAGGTGATAATATCTTACTGACACTAAGAAAATTTGTATGGTGGAGACGAGTTTGAGTCAGGTTAAGAAGTTGTTAAAATTTCACCTTTGTAAAAGACTCGTAGGTTTACATCCTGCTGGAAATTAGTTTGCTTCTTCTACCAAGAGAATTGGGAGATTCTCCATTTATTTGTGTAGAGTTCAATACATTAGGTTATTTAATTAATTTATGCTGTTGCTTGATATTCCTGTGCTTTTGACTATGTACTCTTAGTCTTCATTTGGTTTGAGGGAAAATGGAGGTCAATAAAAAAAATAGGGGAAAATAAGATTTTCCTGAAAAATGTGAGGGAAAAACAATTTTCCATATTTAGTAGAGATATACACTAAATGAATTCTTAGTTAGGGTTGTAAATGTAAATTGTATTTGAACTTCTTATAATGCTAGCATTTAAAAAGTGATTGGTTTAGGGCACAGGAACCATCGAACCAGCAGGCTCATTACTCTTCACTACATCACCCCAATACTTAGTCCCTTCATTTTTAGTATATTACATTAATAGTCCTCATTTTTTATTAAATACATTTAATTATATATATTATATATAAAAAAATATATTTAAAAAAAACGTAATCCTATTTTTTTTTATGGATTTTGGCATCCCGATGTATCCGTCCCAGTGCTTCTTAGATACAAAGTGTGCTAATCCTAATTGACAATGAACTAGGTTCACAATTAGGGAAAGACCCAGATAAACCACAACTCTAATTGTATTAGTCTCTGAAACACCTGCCTTTAGAGGACATATCAAGAGTGCACACACTCAATCTAAGTGAGCCCCTTGCTACATCATCTCCAAACCAGGTTTGTGAATGCTCTCTCCAAGCTCCACTTATGTGGCTTATAGTAGTAGTAGTAGGCTTTGAGTTGTCAAGTTGCTACCAGGTGGATATATGAATTTTCAAAGTGCCCGCCTCGGCCGCCTATATAGCGCGTGTTTGCAAAAACTTTTGATTCTTGTGAAATGTTAAAAAATAAGCTGAGTCAGATCCATGTATGATGGAAACAATGTGAAAACATAATAAGTGGAACAAATCAGTTAGTTAACTGCTAATTCAAAAGTGAGTATGTCAGATTTGTAGTGTGCGAAGCTTTAATTAGTTTAGCAAATTCAGTTTTCAGAACGCCTGCTTCGGTTGGCTATTTTCTAAATAATCTTTTGCAAACATGAATTGTGTTTGTGGTCTTTGATATAGGCCTTTTGCAATTTAGTTGCACATTTTGCTTTCACTTTTACGTATACCAAGAAGTTATCAGGAAAATCAGCATTCAGTCTTTACAGTTACATAATAAATTTGCAGTGAAACTGCTAGCTTTTTCCTGCAGGAGCACTAGTAGTTAAAGATCATTAATTATTGTTGGCTGCATATCGCACATCAGTTTCATAGGCTAACATTTTGGTGCATGGCTTTTTTTCTTACTCACATGAGAGTGCAAGCTCAGTAATACCTCCTGCAGCAAAATTATCAACTTCGGTGCATCTGAAAAACCAGTATTACTTCTACAAATACAGTATATAAAAACTACAGAATACATATCCCTTAATATTTTGCCAAATCAGTTTCTGCACTTCGTACATAATTCATTACATCCTTTGCCCCACACCTAATGTTCTATTTGGTTTTGGGCATGGAATATAGGTAAAAATAGTGGTAATAATGTGTATTTGTAGTATGTGGCATCAAATTTTTGAGTGCACATGATTTACAATTTGTCAAAATAGAAACGGAACATTGTGTAGCGGCACAAAATAAATGGCATATGGTACATTTGGAGTGTGACGGAGGGAGTACATTACATGGCATGGGTTCTCATATTGCTTACACAAACCCATTCAGTTTGAAATCTATCTATACCAGTCATCAAGTAGTAATTTGATGGCTTCAACACCCTAATACACATTCATCTTGTGACAATTGTCAGTTTCCAGTCAATTGACATATATGTTGGGCATGCAGCCACCAACTACAGTTGCTCAAGTTGGTGCTGGAGTGGGAACATATATGTTGGGCAGCCACCAACTACAGCTGAAGTCTGTCATAACAGTCAATTGAATGATGATGTAATCTATGTAGAAAGAGGAATGCATATGAAACAGATCTACCAGCAATCCAGTAAATGGAGTTACCTCAGCGGGTTCACATTTGTTGTGGGATTTTTCTGATTCTGAAGCTGACTTAGCTCGAGGTTTATGGCTGAGTTTTGTTCAAGTTCATTGTTGATGCAAAGTGTGATGTTTGGCGATCTGCTTGATTCACTTTCCTTCCCAATACGAGATACCTGGATAGTATTTTGATATGTTCAGTTAGCTACAGCGTTAATGTTGCCTAATACCATCCCCTTCTGGTTTTGTCTTGTTCAACTGCTCATACCTTTTCATGCAGTTCTGCATGTTCTTGGCGAACAATGTTCAGCCGGTTCAGAAGCTCTATGTTTTCTTGGTGAATGATGTTCCCCTGCAACAAGATCAATGAAGGTATTGCCAAATTATAACACAACTACAATGAAATACTAAAATATGAAATTGTTTCCGGGATATTGACCTTCCTGTTTAACTCCTTAATTTCTTCTGCCATAACCTGTTCCTGTCAAAACAAAGAAAATATATTTTGAGGACCTTGGGGGAACATATGAAAAACTGTTTGATGGTCTAGACACGTGCCTTTTTCATTTCAAGCTCATTTCCAATTGATTTTCCAGACTTTGGAGGTCTTCCACGCTCCATCCAGAAAGTTCCTCTCCCAAAAGCTGCCTACAGTTTCAAAGATATAGCACATCATATATTGCAGTATGTATCTCTGGCCCTTCTTTAATTTTTTGTTGCATTGTATGTACCCCTAAATTATTGCTTTCTTTTGTAGGACTGTCTGCGTGCTTAGATCCTTAATTAAATGTTATGCCATTGAATAAATTAATTTAATATATTCTTCTCAGAATTTATCCTTTCTTGACATTGTTTGGGATTGATGTATATTTAGTTCTTGCTTTTCCTTTCTTCTCTTCTTTCCGGGGAGACTTGCCTGTTTTTTCTTGGGATTGCATTGTCCTACAACTTCCTAACAACTTTTACTTTAGGCCATTGATGCTCCCAGAGCACTTAAATTTATGCTCCCAGAGCACTTAAATTTAATTTCCTAATTATTGTTTAATTAAGTGTGTTAATCGTTAAATAAGAATTCTGAAAAATTAAAATGTAAGCTCTACAACGTAATTAGAGAAAATAATCTCAAATTTTATCCCCATTTCATCTTTCCCTCTAAGTTAACTACTAACTATGGTAAGATTCCCTCACCAACAAAAGATACAGACCATCAAGGATCTAGCAATTTTGTTTCCACCGCTTGTCGGTAGGGACCTGAAGGGGAAGACCAAAAAAAGATGATTTATTCTGGTTCATCTGAGTTTCCGAAAAGGGGATTTGGTTTTGGTTACCGTGACTTCGGCTTAAGGGTTGATTAATTGTAGGGTTGTTAGAAGATATTTTTTGTTTCTATTATTTCTGCCATGAAGCTTCATCCATTCCTGATAGAGGATCTAGATTCTAGAGCTACCATATCTATATTAACAAACGAAAAGAGGCCTTGAGGAATACGATCGGATGATTCTCATTCAATGAAAATCATGTCGAGCGAATGTAGTCGTGTAGAGATTGATCCGATTCGCTAAATTCAAGGTGGATTTCTTTTCTTACTGTATACACCTACAATTCTGTCACAGGAGAGGAGAAATACGATTGTTAGTCAATGATTTGGAAGAAAGTGTGATTTAGTGTTGATGAGTTTGATAAAATTTGAGGATCTTTCCTCTCGTCACATTACTGAAGATACACTTGCCTTTTCCAAATGTTTTATTCAATAATTAACAAAATTAATAAAATAATAATTGATAAATTAAATCAAGTGCTTTGACAGCATAATACTGCTCTGGCAGTATCAGCGGCCCTTTACTTTATATTGAACATAAACAAACTGTATAAATGTGGTAGAAGCAATGTTTAGAACCTGGTCAGGATATTTAACCCTGTATGCCTACTGGACAGGGTTTCACCAATTCAATCACTGCTCGGTTTTCTACCGGTGTACATCATAACATGGAAACTGTGTTATATTTATAATAATGTTCTTTAACATGCACAACTTATCTGTACAACAGAAAATGAAAATTAAGTAATTTATTTTATTGCAGTAAATATAGGAGAAAGCTTTATGGTCCCAAAGTTTGGGCCATATGGCGCATGCAATTGAAGGTTTTGCGCGCTGGCATGTATAGTCCTACTGTTATGTACATTTCAGGTCCGTCGTTCAAATTGGGTGACGTGGCCTTCGGGTCAAAGTCTATTTCCGACTTTGACCAACACATCACCATACACATCAGCACACTAATAAATTAAATTGCAAAAATTAAAAAAAAACCAAAATACACTAATAATAATACAAAATACAATAATACACTATCATTAGTATAATACTACCGTTATTCTCTTAAACTTAACATCAAACGGGACTATCAAAGGACAGAACAACGCTTTGAACTTTTCTGGCAATTCTCTGGACTAGGACGACGATGATAACTCAGCGGCCGGAATACTTGAATCACTTGCCGGCTCCGGTTCATGGTAAGTGTTTGGAATTCTGTTTCGATTTGGGGGTTTTTAAACTGGGGTTTCGATTTGGGAATTTACAATTAGAGCCTAATCCTACTACTTTAATGCTTTACTTTCTTGCTAATGGTCCCTCATTTGAGTGAATAATTGTTGTAGTTTTGTGTGTATTGATTCCTTTTGTCCCCCGCCACTTTGCTCTCCATCGTTTTCTTTATTCCGAGTCACTGTGTATGATTTGTTTATGATAGTTGTTTTGTCTTGTTGTGTTTCTCCTTATGTGTGTATTTCTTTTTTCTGCAGCTCGTGCAAAAAGTTGCTTTACTCTTGTGTTACACTATGGGGGGAAGTTTGTTACTTGTAATGGTAATGTTAAGTATGAAGGTGGCAAAATCAGGAAATGGGATTACTTTCTACTGAAGAACATTAATGTGGGACTGGTAAAGGCATACTGTGATGAATTGGGTATTGTAGAAGTGAGAAAAATCCATTTTAAGATACCTGGTGGTTGGCTATTTATTGGTTCAAATCCAGACTTGAAAAATGCATATACACGGAGTATGCCAAAGAAAGAAACTTTCATTTATGGATTGATGGTGATGTTGACATTGATGAGGATGAAGCAGGTAGTGAGAAGAGTGTAAATGAAGTAGGGACTGAGAATAAGGTTGGAGAGTGTAATAATGAACATGTGGACCTTTCTAGCAGTGACAGTGACTTTATTGTAGATGAAATGGATGATCAAGAAATGGAAGAAGTTGACAATGACTATGGATTTAATGTGGACATGGAAGTGACAGATGAAATTGATGGATAGAGTGATTCTTGTGTTAAAGAGGAGGAGTTATTGGCTAAGCAAGCAGAATTGGCTAGGCAAGAAAAATTAGCTAGGCAAGCAGAATTGAATATTTTGGGATCAAGTCTTCCTTCAATGTAATGGAGAGTGGTAGTGGACCTGGCAGTGGTCCTGCAAGTGGGAGTGGGATTGGACAAGAGAGTGGTAGTGGACCTGGCAGTGGGCCTGCAAGTGGTTATGGTGATGGGCTTGGTAATGGACCTGGTAATGGATTAGGTAGTAGGCCTGGTAATGGATCAGGTAGTGGTGCAGGTATTGGGCCTGGCAATGGACAAGGTGGGGCAGCAGGTGGATCTGGTATTGGGCCTGGCAATGGACAAGGTGGGGCAGCAGGTGGATCTAGTATTGGGCCTGGCAATGGACAAGGTGGGGCAGCAGGTGGATCTGGTATTGGGCCTGGTAATGGACAAGGTAGTGGGGCAACAGGTGGATCTGGCAGTGGGCTTGGTGAATCAAATGGAGATGATGATGATAGTGACTCTAGTGACTCAATCTATGGAAGCTCTAACATTGTGTATGACACTGATGATGATTTAGACTCTGACCTGCTAATAGGTTGAAGAGGGAGGCATTCAACCCTACTGATGAGTATGATCCTAGTTTCAGCTTGGGTATGGTGTTTAAAAACAAGGTAGTACTAAGGGATGCTATACATGCTCATGCAGTGAAGACCATGCACAATTTGAAGATAAAAAAGAATGACTTAATAAGACTAGCTGCACAATGTGTGGATTCAGGGACTACAAATGGAAGCTTACAGCTAGGGTACTTAAGATTGACAATTCCTTCCACATCACTAAATACTGCCATAAGCACACTTGTGCTCCAATATATGCAGTGTCTAATTTGACATCAAATTATCTAGCAAAGAGGTTTGTCAATTAGTTTAGGAATGATGAGAAAAGGTCAATTGAAGGTTTCAAAGAGGATGCTAAGAATGAGGTACATGTAGATATAACATATGATCAAGCAAGGAGGGCCAGGGAGAAGGCCATTAAGATGATACAGGGTGATCCAGATGCACAGTACACAAGCTTCATGAATATGCAGTAGAGTTGAGGAGGAGTAACCCTGGAACTACTGTGCTTGTTAGTTCAGATGAGAATGGGGAGTTTCAGTACTTCTATGTGTGTTTTGGGGCTTTGAAACAAGGTTTCAAGAAATGCAGACCTTTGTTTGGTGTTGATGGGTGTCATCTCAGTTATCCTGCAAGAGGAGTATTGCTATCATGTGTTGCAGTTGATCCTAACAACAAGCCCTACCCGGTAGCATGGGCTGTTGTTGAGAAAGAGAACAAGGCAACTTGGCTATAGTTCTTCAGTGTCATCAAAGAAGACTTGGAGTTGACACCTGCCAAGACTACACACTTATAAGTGATAAGCAGAAAGGGTTGATTATTGCATTTGAAGAGAAGCTGAGTGGTGGTACTCATAGGTTCTGTATTAGGCACATGTGGAAGAACTTCTACAAGGCTGGATTCAAGGGAGAAGGGTGTAGGGATGCACTCTATAAGGCATCAAATGCAACAACTGAGGGTAATTTAAGTTTCTTATTTTGTTCTGAGTTGGTAATTTAAGTTTCTTATTTTGTTCTGAGTTGGTAATTTAAGTTTCTTATGTTGTTCTTAATGTGACATTACAGGTACCTTTATCAAGGCAATTGAGGAGTTGAAAGAGTTGGATCCAGCTGCAGTTGAGTGGTTAGCTGACAAGGAGCCTAGGCATTGGAGCAAAGCCTATTTCAACACAGATCCCATGTGTGACATGACCCTTAACAATGGTTGTGAAAACTTCAACAAGGTTTTACTTCCAGCTAGGGACAAGCCAATCATTACAATGTTGGAGTGGATAAGAGAATATATGATGACAAGGCTTCAAAAAAACAGAGACAAGGCAAGAAAGAAATGGAGCAAGAACAGACTCTGCCCAGCTATCAATGCAAAGATGCATAAGCACACACATGCTCTGAAATATGTCATAGCTAGGAAAGCTGATGACACTCATTATCAGGTAAAATGACTAATCTGAAACTACTTAATTCATCCGTGGCATGCAAACTTGTAGGTTAAAGAAAAAAAGGGGGGTGCCATGTACAATGTTGATTTCAATGATAGGATATGTACATGTAGAAAGTGGCAATTGAGGAGAATCCCATGCCTTCATGCTGTGAGTGCAATGGCTAGGGCTAAAGAAGATGCTTACAAGTTTGTTGATGACTGCTATACTGTTGAGAGGTACTTAAGTGTATATGATCATGCTATCTATGGCATCAATGGAGTTGACCTGTGGGGTGAATCTCTTTATTTACCACCATTGCCACCTAATTTTGGGAAAAGGCAAGAAAAGGGCAGGCCTGGAAAGGCAAGGAGAAAGGGTGAGGAAGAGAAGATCACTAAACAGAAGAAAGGCAAGAAAAGGGGTGACAAATATACCCTATCAAAACCACCTGGAACTGCATGTTGTAGTTCTTGTGGAAGATCTGGTCATAACAAGAGAAGGTGCCCACTGAATAGAACTGGACTGCATAACCCTCCCCTTAATGATGATGAGCAACAAGGCAGTGAGGATGATGGTAATGCTAATGATGAGGATCAAGGCAGTGATGGTGCACATGCTAATGATGAGGAGCAAGCAGCTGACAATGAGTCTGAGACTGATGATGACATTCTTGATGAGTTTGATGTTGATGATTGTTACTTGAGTCAACTGACCAATGTTGGATCTTCACAAAGAAGCAAGGTAATCTGTCATAACATTCTAGTACTTATTGTTGTTTGGTGTTCGAATACTTATTGTTGGATCTTGTTCACAGATGAGTCAAGTCCCTACACAGGTATCTCAAACTGTGAGTAAAGGCAAGGAAAAAAATCACTGAAGAAGACTTTGCACAGTTGAATGATATTGTAAGTCATAATGCTTCTTGATGAGTTTGTTTGCTTGTCTCTGTACTTGTCTCAATACTTAACTTGTGTGTACCGATCAGATTGAATACTCCTTGAGAAAGTATGCTGCAAAGGGAATCAAAATTCATGATGATCCCCCAAAAACTGTAAGTACAATCTTCTTTCAGTGCTGATGTGTATGGTGATGTGTTGGTCAAAGTATTGTGAATTTAATTTCATACTCATTGTGAATTTTGTTACTTAGGTCAAAGAAATATTATCCAAAAAGCAGAAGATAGATCCACCTTCCATGTACAGACAACTTCATCCTAATTTGTCTGATGATGGAACATTCAACAAGGAAGGAAGAAAATATGTGCCCTTGAACAAGTTGAAGGATGTCATCACAAAGGCAAAAGGTAAGGACAATTGATTGTGTGCTGTTTTGCTTTCTTTTGACTAGTTGAACTGGATATGTCATGTAATGCAGATGTAATTGAACTGCTTATGCACTCTAATTTGTACTCTATTTTGCACTCTAGTTTGCTATCTATTTGGCTCATGTAGACTTGCTACTGCTTTTGATCACTCTTGAGATGAATTGATATCTAAGATGATTTGGTATCTATGAATGAATTTTATGTCTTTCTATTCAAGTCTAGTGTTTGCTATGATGATTTGCACTCTTTAGATGAATTGGTATCCTTGATGAATTTGATGTCTAACTTATTCAATTGCTGTGGAATTCATCAAAATTATCCTGTCTGATTCCTCAAATAACCAAATGCTTCATTCATTCAACACTCCAAAATGAGATGATACATTACATGACATTCACTTACATTCCTGGCCAAAATACTAATGTTGCAGTACTACTTGTGATCAATACATAACAAAACCAAAATGAAGGGATTTAACAACTTCCCTTAATGATCACATCTGTCCTAAATTAAGCACTAAACACACAATTAATTCATACTACCCATCAATACAACAAGAACAACCAGAATCAGTTTCTGGAACTTCTTCACCTTAGCTTCTTCTTCCATCAATTCCTCCTTCAATGATGCATTTTCTTCAATCAATTCCTTCATCCCTGTATCAGTCTTCAAATTCCTTAATTCCTTCAATTGCTTCTTCAGAGTTGCATTTTCAGCCAAAATTGCATTCATTCGTTCCTCCATTCCATTAATCCTATCCAAAAGGCCAGGAATAATTTCAACAGATCTTGCACACATTTTCGGGTCGAACCACTGCCAGTATGAACAACCTCGTCCATCCTATTCAATAAAATCCAAAAAATTAAACTCCTAAACCAAAGTCTAAATCCCAGAACTAAGATTCAAAGATAAAATCGACTTACCCTGTTCGCACATTGAAGCCATCTCCGACCGGGATTTCTCTTCGTCCAAGATGTTTTCCGCACCGCAATTCTCCCACAGTCACAAAGGCGAGTGTTGTCTGATGAGCTGGAGCTTGAGTACAAGCTTGCAGATGAAGTAGACATGGTGGATTTGGTTCAATTGAGAGAGAAGAGGAATTAGGGTTCTTCAATCTGATTTGGGGGTTTTATAAGTGAGCTTGCAGATGAAGTATTGGAGGGAATTTTGGCGCCTAAATGTGTATTAAAGTATGTATTAGTGTAAATTTAATTTATTAGTGTGCTGATGTGTATGGTGATGTGTTGGTCAAAGTCGGAAATAGACTTTGACCCGACGGCCACGTCACCCAATTTGGACGACGGACCTGAAATGTACATAACATTAGGACTATACATGCCAGCGCGCAAAACCTTCAATTGCATGCGCCATATGGCCAAACTTTGGGACCATTCGTGCCATTGTCTCATAAATCATGTTTGGCTGCTATATTCATGATTAACAAACTTAGCTTCATTTCACTTTGGTAAAGAAACTGAAGACGAGAGAGAGAATGATGCTGATCATCATCATCGTCATCAGCATCATAATCTATAACAATTTTTTGTTTTTATTTTAATAATAATAATAATAATAATAATAATAATACATAACAATTTTTGTTTTTATTTTTATTGAAAGGTATCATGTATAATTGTACATAAATTATTGAGAAATAATATTACACGGGGAGTGTACTACAGCAACTCTGACAGACAAGTGGCCGGACTAAAAAGCAAAGGGTTACTTGATGCCTCATTGAAATAACAAAATTAGAAGCCAAAATAATCTTTATAATTCCAGTCCGGGCTAGAAACATCCTTGAACAATTTATTGTTTCTTGCTTTCCAATTGCACCTAACAGCGCAGCCGGGGAAAAGATTTCCAAAGAGTCTTAACTTTAAAGTTTAAACTTTCCTGCTACCCTGAGCATATCGTCTAAAACATCTTAACTTCCCTATCGTATGGATCCCTTATGCAACCATTATTGAATTCCTTCAGCATGATGGAGATGGTTTTTAACTTCATTCATAAGATAATGCTCGAGGGCCGTTTTGGTTGTTAGATATATTTTTGAATTTTGAGTACCTCGTATATTTACTTGCTTTAACACTTTAATGTCACTAGTTGCTACCTCTGCATTTTGTGCATGTATTTCTGGAGCTTGTTTTTTACTTCAATAGCAATTTATAACTTTCTTTTACTTAAAGTTACTCATTTATCATTTATGGTCATATTATTTATTAACAGGTGGTGTATATTTGGTTGTACATGCAAGTTTGCCATTTTAATTGCAATGTTATTTAAAATTGTGTGCGAAGCAATGCACAATTGCTCTAGTGCATGTTTGCGTGAAGGTATGCTATGAGCTATTAATATATATATATATATTGATAATTATCAAAATTTGCAAATAAAGAACAGATAAATGGTTTCAGTCAAGTCCTGTTAAGTATTCCTTTACAACTAGATTAAAATTTATGTTGTCAGTTCTGTTGGGTGTTTTAAGCGTTTACGGATATCAAGGTGCCCAGGAACGATTAATTTTATGCAACGGAATAACTCGATTTTATCCAATACAAACTAGTACTATTTTGGTACAAAGACTTAAAACTATTGACTCACACTAGAGCTGCTGCTCTTTAGTACTCACTCTTTTCACTCTCTTTCAATTCTTTTTTTTACTCACTTTTGCTTCTGCACTCTACATCAAACAACACAAGCAAGCTAATATTTATATACCTCCTAAGTCGGTTAGTATAGCTAATTAATTAACTAAACTCATTTATCCATGTTGCCGCCATTCTCGTAACTTCTAGCCGTCATTCTTGACCTTTCTTGTTTCTTCAATTGCTTTCTTATTCCAACTTGGTCCCTCTAGAATTTTCTCTAAGTCCCTTATTTTCTCATTTCGTTTCTAGGTCTCTCTAGATTCTTCTATTTATAAATTGAGCTTAATATTTTCAACATCCTCCCTTAAGCTCAATTCTTTAACGACCTCATGCCGAGTGCCATCTTCAGTCTTCCAAATACGTCATGCTTCAGAGGCTTTGTAAAAATATCCGCAACTTGATCTTCTGATCTACAATATACCAACTCTACTTCATGATTTCCCACGTGCTCCCGGATAAAATGATAGCGTGTGTCAATATGCTTACTCCTCTCATGAAAAACTGGATTTTTCGCTAACGAAATTGCTAACCTGTTGTCGACATTTATGCCTGTCGGTCCATCTTGTGTGAATCCAAGGAACTTCAGCAAATTTCTTAGCCATATTGCTTGACACACAGTCGAACTTGCTGCAACGTACTCTGCCTCACATGTCGATAAAGTCACAATGGCTTGTTTCTTTGATGACCATGTAAATGCGGCATCTCCAACATAGAAACAATATCCGGTGGTGCTTTTCCTTTCATCTAAATCTCTACCCTAGTCGCTATCCGAATAACCGACAAGTCTAACTTCTTGATTGGAAGAATAAAATAAACCATCTTTCAACGTACCTTTAATATAGCGTAGGATCCTTTTTGTGGCATTTAGATGCGATTGATACGGAGTCTCCATGTACCTGCTGATTAGTCCAACTGCATAAAGAATATCAGGTCTAGTGCAAGTAAGGTACCTGAGACTGCCCACAAGACTTTTGAAGTATGTCGGATCCACGCGATTGTCAACATAAGATCTTCTAAATTCTTGTCCACATTCAATTGGAGTATTTACTGGATTGCATGACTCCATCTTGAATTTCTCCAATATTTGCTTTGCATAAGCAATCTGGGAGATAAAAATTCCTTCTTTCCTTTGCACCACCTCAATTCCGAGAAAAGTTGCCATCAAGCCAATATCGGTCATCTCAAACTCCTTGATCATACTTTTTAAAACTTCTCGAACATAGCCTCATTGTTTCCTGTAAAGATCAAATCATCGACATAGAGGCAAACATATAAAACGTTACCTGCAACGTCTTTCTTCATGTATAGTGCATGCTCGTACGGGCACTTCGTAAACCCATCCTTCAGAAAATACTCATCGATCCTTGTATTCCATGCTCGAGGAGCTTGCTTAAGCCCATATAATGCTTTCTTGAGCCTGTAGACTTTATTCTCCTGTCCTCCCTTGATGTAGCCTTGAACATTCCACATATATTTCTTCTTGAAGAAATCCGTTCAAGAAAGCAGACTTTACATCCAATTGATAAATTTTCCAGTTGTGTTGTGCAGCAAGTGAAATAAAGAGTCTGATAGTCTCCAAACGTGCTACGAGAGCAAATACCTCACTGTAGTCGATTCTTTCCTTCTGACGATATCATTTCGCCACTAACCTTGCTTTATATCTCTGAACTTCTCCTTGGGCATTTTTCTTAGTCTTGTATACCCATTTGACGCCAATTGCTATCCGGCAGCGTCGTCAAATACCAAGTATCATTTTTCTCAATTGAGTTAATTTCTTCATTCATTGCAGTCCTCCATTTCTTCTCCTGCGAAGCTTCCTTGAATGATCTGAGATCGTAATCCATGTAGAAGCACATCATATTCACATCCTCATTTTCTTTGTGTACATTTGCTTCATAGATATCCCTCAAGCTTCGTGTTCTTCTCGATGGAGATTCACCTTCATCAACCGGTATAGGAGCTTCTTCTTCACTTTCTTCTCCTTCAGCAACTATAGATTTTCCTTTATCTTGTGGATCTTCCCAATTCCACATTTGATCTTCTTCAAAGATGACATCCCGACTTATGATATTCTTCTTCGTTAGTGGATTATATAACTTATAACCCATCGTTCTATCTCCATATCCAACAAAAATGCATTTCTCACCATTGTCGTCAAGCTTGGTCCTTCTGGCCTCCGGGATTTTCGCGTACGCAATACATCCAAACACTCTCAAATGTGAAACGCCTGGCTTGAACGAACTCCATGCTTCTTCAGGAGTCTTGAACCGTACACTTTTCGTAGGACAACGGTTCAACAGGTACACGCTTGTTGCTACGGCTTCTGCCCAAAATTCTCGAGGCAAGTTCTTTCCTTTCACCATGCTTCTTGCCATGTCCATTATAGTGCGATTCTTTCTTTCTGCAACTCCATTCAACTGTGGTGTGTAGGCTGGCGTCAACTGATGTCTGATTCCATAATCTCTGCAAAATTTCTCGAACATATCCGACGTGTATTCTCCACCTTGATCGGATCTTAGGACTTTTATACGACAACCACTTTGATTCTCCACCAAGTTCTTAAATTCTTTGAACACTTCAAATACTTCCGATTTTCTCTTCAAGAAATAAACCCACGTCTTTCTAGAAAAATCATCAATGAAAGTAAGGAAGTAATTGTTACCTCCAAGAGATGTGGGCTTTAGTTGACCACAAACATCCGTGTGCACTATCTCCAATGGACGTGATGCTCTCCATCTCTTTTCCTTCGAGAAACTCGGCCTATGATGCTTTCCGAGAATGCATCCTTCACATACTTCATTCGGGTGATCGATATGAGGCAGACCTTTCACCATATTCTTAGTGGACAACAACTTCAGGCCTCCAAAGTTTAAATGTCCAAACCGCAGATGCCACAACCATGACTCATCTTTTATGACACTTTTCATGCACTTAAGTGTATCATGCCTTAATGTTAACGGGAATAACCTATTCTTTGTCATCTCCACACGCGCAATCAAATTTCCACGTGCATCTTTAAGTGTCATATATGGATCCTTCATATTGATGATAAATCCTTTCTCTAATAGTTGGCCAAGGCTTAAAATATTGCTTTTCATGGCAGGAATGTAATAAACGTCTGATATATCACCATGGCTACCATTCTTAGATTTGTAGAGAATCGTACCTTTGCCTTGGACCGAGACTTTGGAGTAATCTCCGAACGTCACATCCTCTTGCGGAGTTTTTTCAAGCTTCATGAACATCTCCTTCTTGCCGCACATGTGATTGCTTGCTCCGCTATCAAGATACCATGTGGAATATTCATTCCCGTCAACTCCTTTATGAATGAACAATGATGTCAATCCTGCTTGTTCTTCTGCGACATCGGCATCTGCATAGTTTACCTGTTGTCGTCCTCCCATATTTTTTTTGCCTCGACACTCATAACTGTAGTGTCCATATTATGGCAATTATAGCATTCAACATTTCTTTTATCATAAGTCTGCTGACTTACAGTTTGATTTCGGCCTCCTCGTCCAAATCCTCTACCGCGTCCTTGACCTCGACCTCGACCTCGAGGTGCATACGTATCTTGATAACCATATACTCCCTGTCTTCGATAATCTCCACGGCCTCCTCTTTCGTGATAATATCCACGTCCACGAGTTCCTCTTCCACGAGCTGCTACAAACTCCAACTTATCATCTTCTTTTATCTTCATTTTCGCTTCTAGCGCTTGCTCCAACGACCCAGGACTCTTTCTCTTCATTCGTTGCTCGTGCACTTCTAGGCTACTTTGCAACTGGTCCACCTCATCGTATTCAAGTCTTTTGACTCCTCAATCGCCGCAACGACATGCTCAAACTTCCCCGTTAATGATCTCAAGATCTTTTCTACAACTCGAACATCTTCGACTTCCTCACCAAGCCTTTTCATTTTATTTACGAGGACTAGTGTTCTCGTACAATAATCAGAAATAGACTCGGACTCACTCATATTTAATGCTTCAAATTCGGCACGAAGAATTTGGAGTCGAGCACGTACCGCTTTATCGACGCCAGTATGGGAATACTTCAGAATCTCCCATGCCTCCTTCGACTTTGCCGCTGCGCTAATTTTCTCAAACGTCGTTTCATCAACACCTTGATAAATAATTTACAACGCCTTCTTGTCGCGCTTTCTAGCTTCTCGTAATGCGTTCTTCTGATTATTCGTCAAGGCGTTTTCGGCCTCCACGGAACCAGGCTCATCATATCCTGCTTCAACAATTTCCCACAAGTCTTGCGATTGCAACAAGACTCGCATTTGGATGCTCCAATTTCCATAGTTATGCTTTTCAAGCTTCGGGACCTGCTGCTGCATGGTATTTTCCACGAACGCCATATATACCTTCGGGTATCCAAATGACGTGGCCCTGATACCAAATTTGTTGGGTGTTTTAAGCGTTTACGGATATCAAGGTGCCCAGGAACGATTAATTTTACGCAACGGAATAACTCGATTTTATCCAATACAAACTAGTACTATTTTGGTACAAAGACTTAAAAGACTATTGACTCACACTAGAGTTGCTGCTCTTTAGTACTCACTCTTTTCACTCTCTTTCAATTCTTTTTTTTACTCACTTTTGCTTCTGCACTCTACATCAAACAACACAAGCAAACTAATATTTATATACCTCCTAAGTCGGTTAGTATAGCTAATTAATTAGCTAAACTCATTTATCCATGTTGCCGCCATTCTCTAACTTCTAGCCGTCATTCTTGACCTTTCTTGTTTCTTCAATTGCTTTCTTATTCCAACTTGGTCCCTCTAGAATTTTCTCTAAGTCCCTTATTTTCTCATTTCATTTCTAGGTCCCTTTAGATTTTTCTATTTATAAATTGAGCTTAATATTTTCAACAAGTTCGTTTCGAACATGCACTTGGTGACTTAGCTATGATCTGCTTTCAGTATTCTTTAATTTGTACTTTATCTGTTGTCTATCTAATCTACTGTCATCTATTTATCTAGTAGACTGACCTGTTTACCCATCCACTGTAATAACTGTATATAATGTGCCATATCTACTTGCCTGTGACATTCCTGCAAGTAATGTAGCTGTTGCCTCAAGCTTGCTGCCTCCGATTGCCAAAACTAAAAATCAACAAGAATAAAATTATTATCTGAATTAGCTGGCCATACATTTCTAGATATATAAAGTCAATGATGTCGACAATTAGTGAATTAACATAATGGTCACGAATTCTAAAGTTTTTTTGAATTAACCTTGCAAAATCAAATTTAAATGAGCAGAGGTCGCAGTTATTTTTTAACCCACCCTGTGTCATTATCTATCACTATTAGTTGTGTTAATCAAATCAACCCAATTCAATCCAAACGTAAGAAAATAAACACAAGATAACCAAGATTTCTATTAACCAAGAACCAAAACGCAGTTGACAAGGAATCGACCAAACCTCCCGAGTTTCAAGCTACACGCTCCTCTGTTCTCTCTTCCTCACTATGTTTTTCTCAGAAATCTCTATATGAGTTCTTTCTATGTTCTCATCAGGTTCTCATCGATAATCTAGTACCTACATGTGTATATATACTAGAGAAATCAACATACAATCCCTTTCCTAACAAGATTCGAATTCTTTCCCAACTAGAAAAGAAACCTTCGTCACCAAGCAAAAGAATCCCAGTTATATTAGAATTCTAACTGCCCCATGTGTTCACACCACACAACACTGTTCCTGTGTTCACACCACACAGTATTAACCTTGTCTTCAGTGTTTCCAGTACACCATGCTTCATTACTTCCTTTAATATTAAGCTAACCGGCTTCACAATTCTCCACCTTAGCTTCATATTAATGTAACCACAGTATACCACATCATTCATGTCCCTAGAGTTAGGACACAACCCTTCCTTCCATTAACTTGATAGAACTTAGACACGATCCAAACTTCATCACAGAAATATCCTCGGCAATATTCAGTGCAAAATACACCATATCTGGATCTGCAATAGAGGTTCTAACTCTTGGTTCTCTATCTCTGATGAGTTGATAATCCACAACATCATCTGGATTATTGAGCTCTATCCCTGTCCTTCTTCTAATCACATGCCTCTCCACCTAATTATTCGATTCAGGCTCCACCTGATCATGTATGTCAGTATTTTCCTGAGATTCAGCATGCGGTGTTGTCAGAACACCATGGTCTGCGAAAACTGGTGTTATCACTATACCAGTGTCTGTCTGCTCCATATTCAGTGTTCCTGGCACACCATGTTCGACAGGCTCCACCTGACTGAGTGTTCTCTCAACACTGTCAGTATTCCTCAATAATGGCATCACATCTTCATGGAAAGTCACATCCCTACTGATGATGCATCTATTTAGCCCTGGTTCTAAGCACCAGAGTTTATATCCCTTAACTCCCTTTGGATAACCAAGAAACAAGCACTTTACAGCTCTAGCTTCCAACTTATCTTACTTGACATGAGCATAAGCTAAGCATCCAAATACTTTTAGATATGAGTAGTCTGAATGAGTTCCTTTCCAAACCTCTTCAGGTGTCTTGAAACCAATAGCTGATGATGGGCATAGGTTAATAAGATGTCTTTGTAGTCACAGCCTCTCCCCAAAAGCTTTTTGGCAAACCTGATCCAAGAAGCATGCACCTCACTCTTTCTAGGATTGTTCTATTCATCCTTTCAACTACTCCATTCTATTGTGGATTTCCAGGAACTATTTTGTGTCTCAAGATGCCCTTCCCAACACAGAAGGTATTGAATTCATTAGACAAGAATTCCAACCCATTATCAGTTTTGATCACCTTGAGCTTCTTGTTCGTTTGATTCTCCATCTCCACAAGCCATTCCTTGAATTTCATGAAAGTCTCATCCTTGGACTTCAATACAAACACCCACAATTTCCTTGACAGATCATCAATGATGGACAGAAAATATCTACCTCCATTCCTAGTGGTGATTCTCGCCGGTCCCCATAAATCTGCATGCACATACTCAAGTATGTCCTGTGTGGTGTGTTTCCCAACACCATAACTGTTCTTCTTGGACTTCCCTAACACACAGAGCTCACAAAGTTCCATCTTATGTATCTTGTCTCCACCTAAGAGTCCCTTCTTAGATAAATCCATAAGACCTTTCTCTCCAACATGTGCTAGTCTTCTATGCCATAGAACGGTGTTGTCAGAACACTGTCGGATGTTCCTGAACAACATACCTGGAAGCTTCACCATTCTGCTTTTTCCTTGTAGATACAATTCTCTCCTTTTCAGAGCCTGCATAACCACCTTATCACCCTTCTTAACCTGAAGGACACCATTATCACCTGAATACTTGTATCTCTTACTATCCATAGTTCCTAAAGATATCAAGTTCCTCTTCAAGTGTGGAACATACCTCACATTAAGCAAATCCCTTATCACTCCATCAAACATCTCAATTCTCACTGTTCCCATACCCTTTATTATGCATGGTCTATCATCACCAAGAACAACTGATCCACAGTTTCTATGCTCAAAAGTTGAAAACCATTCTCTAATAGGTGTCATATGAAACGAACAGCCTGAATCCATAACCCATTCAGTTGATTGACTAGTTTGAGTGACTGAAAGTACCTCAGTAACAAGAGCTTCCGCAGTATGATAAGCCTCTGATTTGTTTGTAATGTCTGTGCCATAATTAGTATTCGGTGTTGTCGCCACACCCTTGCCTTTCTGCGCCTTTAGACTCATACAATCCTTCTTCAAGTGTCCTTACTTTTTGCAATAATAACACTTCCTTGTTTCAGGGCCATCCTTGGTATACTGAGCTTTCCTTTGATCTGGATATTGCTTCTTCTTTGGTGGAAACTTGTGATGTTGTTTCACCATAAGGCTTTCTCCAATACTGAGTATTGGTGGACCACCATCCTGGTCCAGCTCCCTTGATCTTAATGCAGATTCAATAGCCTCCATTGTCAATGCTTCTGTCCTTCCATACACCAAAGCATCCTTGAATGGAACAAGAGACCTAGGGAGTGAATTCAAGAAGATAATTGCCTTGTCTTGGCTCCTCATCCTGTTCTTCTCATCAGTTTCCAGATTGTCATGGTGTGCAACCATCTTCTTGAACAAATCCAACTGACTCATGATTGATTTTCCTTCAACCATCTTGAATGCAAATAGCCTCTGTTTTGCATAAATTTTATTTGCATCTGACTTGTCATTATACAATTCTTTTAGCTTCTCCCATATCTCCTTTGCCGATGAAAGATCACCGATTTCAATGAGAGCATTATCTCCCAGAGCTAATATCAAAGAACTGTAAGCCTTGAACTTGATTGCCTTTTTATCAGCATCAGACAAAGTTGTATCGAACTTCTCTCGGTCAAGGCCGACAACACCTCATTGCACAGAGCCATCATCCTTCTCTTCCACAGACCAAAGTCTGTCTTTCCTTCCAACGGTTTGAGGTCGAACTTTGGAGATGCCATTGATGAATAGATACCAGTCGATTCTCTTCCCACAGACGGCGCCAATTGTTAATCAAATCAACCCAATTCAATCCAATAAACTCCAAACCAACCAACAAACAAACGTAAGAAAATAAACACAAGATAACCAAGATTTCTATTAACCAAGAACCAAGACGCAGTTTACAAGGAATCGACCAAACCTCCCGAGTTTCAAGCTACACGCTCCTCTGTTCTCTCTTCCTCACTGTGTTTCTCTCATAAATCTCTATATGAGTTCTCTCTATGTTCTCATCAGGTTCTCATCGATAATCTAGTACCTACATGTGTATATATACTAGAGAAATCAACATACAATCCCTTTCCTAACAAGATTCGAATTCTTTCCCAATTAGAAAAGAAACCTTCATCACCAAGCAAAAGAATCCAAGTTAGATTAGAATTCTAACTGCCTCACAATTCACACAAGACTGTTCCTGTGTTCACACCACACAACATTACTCATGTGTTCACACCACACAGTATTAACCTTTTCTTCAGTGTTTCCAGTACACCATGCTTCATTACTTCCTTTAATATTAAGCTAACTGGCTTCACAAGTTGTTAGAAGTGTCTTACTAGTGTGAAAAGATTTTTACGCATGGTTGTACATATCCCTATTGATTTATGTGACACTGTTTACTTGTGAGTTGTTATATAGCTCCACAAAGTCTCAAGGACCTAGCTGGTCTGTGGCTGTTTTTAGCTATTTGTGTCTCGTCTGGATATTAATCTGAAACCCAACGAGGAAGCTACCTATTAGATTAATAAAAGATAAACAAAATTGTCTTCTCAGAGTCTTGTTCTGGCAATTGTCTGGTACTCTGGTGTGCGATTTGGTCTACTGCTTTTCTGTCCTTAACTTTTCATTCCCTCTAGATTGATGCTCAGCTTAATCCACTCTGTATGATCAATTGAATCATGGTGAGAAAGTGAGTCAAAGACCGGCAAGCTGTGGGAAACGAATGTATTTAGATGAACAGGATGAGAATCCGATGGTTGAACAACGACCAATTGTGGGGTTGGAGGATTTGGAGAATCAATTTCCTGAAAGTGACGATGAGCGATGCTCATAGTGGTGAAGCAATTAATCCAAGAAGAGTCGGATTGCAAATTAATTTCCAATGTTGTGCACTGTTTGCACTTTGCAGGTAACAGACACTTGGAGAATGGTTGTCTGCTTGATTATATGTTGCTTGCAAGTACGGATATACTTGATTATACTTCTGATGATGTTAGCAAGGATGTCAATTTTTGAAATATTATCTTTCTAGTTTTCTCGTTCCACGAAGAATTTCATCCAGATACATACACTTACAAACACCAACTATCATGTGTGCCTGAAATTTCATCATACTGTTGACGAGTTACTCTGTTCTTGTACTCATAACTTGTACCCTCATGACATTTCTTTGGAAAATTACCCCTGGAAGGATGCCAGTGTGTTTTGATCTTCCAGTTTTTTCTGAAAGTAATGAGTTGGTCCATTCCCATTTGTTAGACACTTGACCAGTTTTCATCCTCAATCTGGTCTCTACATAGGCTTATAAAGATTGTAGACCGTTTTTCTGCAATGCATCACATCAACATATGTATGTGGTTATGTGGCATTGTTTCTGATGAGCCTCTTTAATTCAGAGAGCTACATTTAGCTTAAACTTCAAATGTCTACTGGATGAAACTAGTTTAGCAGCCTCTTAATAAGCAGTTTGTGTTGCAGATTCTCAACAGGAACTGGAAGTGATCAACATCAGTTATTTCCTCTTCTCTTGTCTCAGTAGTGCTGCTAAATGGATGGAGAATGTCTGCTCTGTACCACCTTGATGAGTTAATGTGGATCTGTTTCGAACCGTCACCTTGTTTTTCCATATCACATCTTATTTATGTATTTATTTTCATGGTGTGTAAGAAACTGTAAATTCTACCTGCAAGTTGCTATACTTTGGAAGAATAATAATCTCCAAATACAGGGGCATTACTTATTACTTGCCGTATGAACAGTCACATTATCTGCTTTCTGGCTTTTGTTTTCATGAGGCTAGGACATATATCGTTTTGTTGAATCCACTCAACTTGCATATTTAACCTGGAATAGAGCGTATTTTGTTTACGAATTTACATCTTTGGCTCTCCTCTTTAGGAGAAAGCAGCATTAGTTTAAAACTTGGATGGTGTTTCTGTTTTTGTTAGAGATCATAGCTAATTTGCTAATTCAATAAGCACTTGTTCATTTTGTGCTGGAATTGTAAATTCTTCACTGTCCTTCATACGAGATGTGTTGTATACTTGTGTCAGTCTTTAATCTTTACCATGTGTCCAATATCAGAGAGATAATTAAGGGAGTTAGGGAGGGTATTAGTAGGTTTGATCTAGCTAACCCTTCTAATTAGTTTTATTGATCTATAGGAATATTAGACTGATCACAGGAATGATTTAATAGTATTCAAATGAATTACATGTATGATGTAGTTGTATTGAATGAAATATTTGCCAAGTAACAATTTTACTTGACAATGTGAAGTTAGTGTAAAAACTAGCAGTATGAATTAGTTTCTACGCGCTTTCACGTCAATGATCGATCATCGTCTAACTATCATTGTCAAGGTCAAATTACCGACACGCCATCGCTTCAGTGTCGCCTTAACCTGCTCATTGTTGTATTTAAAACATCACTTTATTTTCTTAGTAAAATCCAATTAATCGTTCAATCACCCTTTAAAAATTCAGTTGATCATTTAATCATTATTCATTTCCAATTATATATCAAAACCGTTTTGTTCAGGAAAAAAAATTAGACCTTTGAGTTTCCGATCACCACCTCTCATCAGCTTCGGCTACAACCGGCTTGCTCGGAATCTTATCCCTCCAATACTCACGACCACTTAACCTCCTCATAGCTGTTCGGTTTAGATTTTTCCTACATGAGTAAGCAGTCGCCAATCGCATGACGTCCTTCAATCGCGTTTTGAATTTCGAATGGGTTTCTTCGAATCGAGCGTGTTAGGATTTAATTTATGTACTGAGATTCGATCTTTACATGCTTTGATATGTTAATAACGGAAGTTTGTAACCCTCGATTTGATTTAGTAATGGTAAAACGAATTTGAAAAACTTGATTGAATTTACAGGGACCGGATTGAGGTTTTCGAAAACTCAAAGGGATGACTTTTGGGAATTAGGGTGCCACCAGGGACCATTGATGCAATTTAAATCAAACTGTCTAATTTCCAACGCCAGAGCAGAGATACTGAGGGGAAATTGGTGTACACGTTAGCTGCTTGTCTTTTGGGAACTATACATAAGTGAATGTCCACATGTCAAAGGCATGTCAGAAGAGAAGAAAAATTATAGCCATCACAGTATTAGCATAGTATATGTATTGAATGAGGATTGAATTTAGATGGAAATATGCATAAGATGTCGGGTGAAATTTACCTATAAAAGGGTGTATTCTGAATGAAATAAACACACTTCAGAAACCAATTTCAGTATATTTCTACCTTCTTGTTCTTCTGTTGTTTCATATTACGTTATCAACACGAGCTGCTCTAAATCAATTCTTAACCAGAAGAAAATTCTAAGAGAAGGTACATTTTTTAGTCAGTATATACTAAATAAAATACTTAAGCTATTTTATTAGGGAAAATTACCTATATAAATCACTATAAAGAAACCATCGCAATAAGCGACCACTAAAAGTGTTGCAACTAAGGTCATTCTAATTTAAATCAAATATGAGTGGACAAAACTACCCCTCACTTTCACCTACATCTTCATCCTCATCATCTCAGATCTACTTCTTCTTCTTTACCAAACAACAACTCTCGTTTTTCTTTCTTTACCAATCGTCCTCTCGCTTTTCCACCATGGTCACGATTCGAGTGCTTCAACACCGCCATTGCACCGCCGGAGGAGGACGAGGACGCTTGAATTGGTAACTGCCATTGCCGATTGTCTGGTGGAAGAAGATGCCATATTCGGAGTGGATTTCTAAATTTCTCTCTAAACTCTGTTTGTACTCATGTGAGTGAGTAATTGTAGTGAAGAGAAGAAGAATGGATGGGGTGATACAGTGCGCAACTTTCTACATCACGAATTCATTGGAAATGGAATCACAGAGTGGAATGGAAAAGAAAAACAGAGGTCATGACCTGAATGGATGAAAATTGGAATTGGGGGTAAGTGAGTAAAACAAACAAAGAGACATACCATGGCAAACTGTGTGATACTACTGATAATTGAATTGAAAGTTGAGAAATCTCTTTTGTTTCAGTTGGATAGTTCCCACGGAAAATTCGGATTTCAATTCTCTATCACTCGATTATCAATTTAGGAATCAATCTTAGTTTCAGGGCAACGGTTAGTTTCAGAAAAAAATAGTACTCCCTCCATTTCAGAGAAAGTGTTACATTTTGATTTGACGGTTAATCGTTTTCGAGTTTGACTACAATTACTCATAACGATAATAGTAAATAATTTAATAAAATCATATAATAAAAATTTAATTACTAAATTTTCATTATATAATTTTAATAATTTATTTATTAATATCGTTTAAGAGTAAATTGTGGTCAAACGCGGAGACAGTTGACCGCAGAATAGTAAAATGTAACACTTTTTCTGAAATGGAGGGAGTATTAGTTTCAACATCATTTGTATTAGTTTCAACATCATTAGTATTATTTCAGGTTCACTAACTAATTTCAGGAACTCAGAATGTTAGTTTCAGATTTATTACAGTTAGTTTCATGGCTAATAAATGTTCGTTTCAGAAAAAAGTAGTATTAGTTTTAGTATTATTTGTATTAGTTTCAGTAACTCAGGTTCATTAAAGTTAGTTTCAGGGCCAACAATATTAGTTTCAGAACAAAATAGTATTAGTTTCAGGAACTTATAATTCTAAAACCCTAGGGTGATCCCAATCAACTGAAGTATTAGTTTCAGCATTAGTTGTATTAGTTCCAGCATCATTAGTATTAGTTTCAGGAACTCAAAAAAGTTAGTTTCAGGTTCATTAAAGTTAGTTTCAAAGCCAACAATGTTAGTTTCAGGTTCACTAAAGTTAGTTTCAGATTCATTACAATTAGTTTCAGGGCCAATAAATGTTAGTTTCATAACAAAATAGGATTAGTTTAAGGAATTCAGAAAGTTAGTTTCAGGTTCATTAAAGTAATTTTCAAAAACTCAGAATGTTGGTTTTAGGGCCAACAAATGTTAAGAACAAAATAGTATTAGCTAGTTTCAGAATTATTTGTATTAGTTTCATAATCGTTAGTATTAGTTTCATGTACTCAGAAAAGTTAGTTTCAGGTTCATTAATATTAGTTTCAGTTTCATTAAAGTCAGTTTCACGAACTCAGAATGTTAGTTTCAGGTTCATTGAAGTTAGTTTCAAGGCCAACATTATTAGTTTCAGAACAAAATAGTATTAGTTTCAGGAACTTATAATTCTAAAACCCTAGGAGAAATGGTGAACCTAATCAACTGGATTTGAATACACCTTCAGTTATGTTGGTTTCATAAGTCTTTGAGTTAGTTTCAGGAGCCAGTTCTGTTGGTTTCATGAGTCTTTGAGTTAGTTTCAGGAGCCAGTTCTGTTGGTTTCATGAGTCTTTCAGTTAGTTTCAGGAGTCTGTTTTGTTGGTTTCATGAGCCTTACTAATAGGAGCCAGTTCTGTTGGTTTCATGAGTCTTTCAGTTAGTTTCAGGAGTCTATTTTGTTGGTTTCATGAGCCTTTTCTGTTGGTTTCAGGAAAGCAAAAGGCTACGGAAACAACATTTAACCGCGGGGGATTAAAACCGTGTGTCGAGTTTCTCCAAACTCTAGCCCTGAAAAAACATTCGAAAGCCTATATAAAACACCATTCAGGGTGTTGTTCCAGAAGATAATAGACGGACATATAAATGCAAAGTTCAGTATCCTTGTATTTTTTTAACTCTAATTAGTATCTTAGTACGTATGTCTTATAAGGTAGGTTGGACAACAAAGTCTGTTAGTTTCAGGATATAGTCTGTTAGTTTCAGGAGCAAGTCTCTTAGTTTAAGATATTATATAGTTAGTTTCACAACACATGAGTTAATTTCATAACACAAAAAAGTTAGTTTCAGGACATAAGAATTAGTCTCAGAACACAAAAGGTTAGTTTCACAACGCATGAGTTAGTTTGATAACATAAAAATGTTAGTTTCAGGACACAAAAAGTTAGTTTCTGTTAGGAATATCTGTTTAGATTTTGATCAGCAACCTAATGTTTTATCTTAGCTCAGAAAGGTGATTAGTACTCTTAGTTCACTTGAACACTGTAAAAGAGGAACTCACTAAGTATGATTGTCTAGTAAATCTTGTATAGGATGTTAGGTCTCGAAATGTAATTTTTATTTTCTGAAGAAGACCAAGAAGAAGGCATCCAGCAGGAAAAGTTCAACGGATTTGAAGATTTGAAGACTGCACAAGATTGCTGACAAAGGTTTTTTCAAATACCTATGTCTAGATATCTTGAAGAAACAAGTGTTTCGAAACACAAGTGTTGCAAAAGATATCTGAAAATAAAAGGTTTCTGAGACGAGGAAAGTGCCCACATATATCTACACTCAGATACCTTGGACATAAACTATGTTTCTGAAAAAGAAATATTTTATAACAAAGTTGTTTCAACAAGTGGTATCTGGAGTTGTGATAATCGATGGAAAAGAACATGCAAAGCTTCAGAAAACTCTGATTGTATAAAGATCTCTGATACCATGCATAGTTTCATTGGCACTACAGGACAAAATATAGTACAGTGCATTAAATGCGCAGACAGAAATGTCTGAACAAAAACGGTAGCTTCTGAAGAAGAAGACAAACTCACATAAAGATTATATTCAGATATCAATAGTTTGAATTTGATTTAAGCCTAACGGATACTATTCAAACGGCACTCAAATTCATCTATAAATATCAACACTTAGACTGCTTGAGAACACACACTAAACACCTTAGATCATTGAACTTATATTGAATATTTTCATAAGCTCTCTCAAGAAAACTACTTACCTTCAAGCTTTCTGTTGCGACCAAAGCTCTTGATTCTAAGTAGCACAAAAGTTCTAAGTGTCCTGATCCTTAACAAGCATTGTTATCTGTGAAGGAGTTGAACTAAGATTTCATATCTGAGATTCATTATCTGGAACACTTACAATAGACTTGGGTCAGTAGAGAACAAGATACCATACATTGAAAAGTGTATTAAGTATACTTGATTCATAGAGCTATATGAATAACTGAATTAGTTATTTAAGAAGCTCACCTAACAAACAAACCTAAAACCAACACCAAATTCAGCGTGGAGTACAGGAAGTACTTAGTTTGGGAAACTAAGGAATAACTCCAAGGTTGCTGAGCACAGGAAGTACTTAGCTTGGGAAGCTAAGGAATAGCTCAAAAAGGTTTCTGGGTACAGGAAGTACTTGGCTGTGAAAGCTGGGGAATAACTTAGGGGGAACACTTGGTTGGGAACCTAGTGTATTTAGGAATCAAGAGAAGATATATGTAAGGTTACCTCATTTATCTGTCTTAGTGGATTCTAGGTTTGAGAAAGGCCGAAGTGGATTAGTTGAAGGATTACGCCACCTTCCGATACCACTATAAAGAGACTTGTGTTATTTACTTTCTGCAGTTTATTACTTGCTTTACTTATCTTGCAAAGTACTTACACTCATCTTGCTGAGCACGGCACTTATCACATAAAAGTCTTCCGCTCTCTGAAATTAAGTGTCAGATATCTACACAGATATCTGAGAAACTGTGTTTATCGACAAAAGTTTTAAAAAACTATTCACCCCCCCCCCCCTCTAGTCTTTTACTTTGCCGTTATCTGGACCAACAAGTGGTATCAAAGCAGGAGGTTCCCAAGCCTTCTGCACTGAATCTAGATCCCAGATAAGTGCCCACTAACTGCTTTTCACCTACACTTGATTCGTTTGTTTAGTGTGTTTGCTGCAGGATGTCTTTAAGTGACGCCCCAATTCTCAAGCCAGAGAATTATGAAAAATGGAAGAACAACATGATGCTCCACCTAGAAGCCATCAAGCGATTAAATGATCGAAGTAATAAAGAATGGCCCAATAGTCATTCAACAACTCGAGCAAGTCATAGAGGTTTCTAATGGTAGAGACAGAGAACAAAGCGATAGGTCTTCATGCATGCGCCAACCAAAGGAGACCTACCAACAAGTTATTTACGTAACCAAAGCTCAGAGAGCTCGACATCTAAGATGCCAAGAGAAATCGAATGGATGGTCGTGCTCAGAATATCATCATACGTTCTACTCCAGAGCACATACAAGGTAAATCGGGTGCAAAACGGCGAAAGTGGCCTCGGCAACCGATTGAAGAAATCAGTGTAAGATCGAGAAAACAAAGGAAAATAAGTTCGAAGTTTTGAAGCTCAAATTCCAAAACTTTAAACAAGGTCCCACAGAGACTCTTGAAGAACTATATTTCCGGTTTACAATACTTATGAGTGACATGGCTGCACTTGGTGAGAGTAATAGATATACCCAATGTAAAAGATTAAGACCATTGTGAGAAGTCTAAATCATAACCGGAACACACAAAGTTTTTCTACTTTAACCAAGGAATGCCAGATATCACTCTGTGGAACTTTTCTCACCTTGCCATCGCTGACTATGAGACAACTCAAAGAGAACAAACAATTGAGAAGTTGCGTATGTTGCTCTAGTTGCTCAAGGAACTTCAAAAGAAGAAAGGCAAGGAGGTGATCGAGAAGCTCTTGTCAGAAAGCAAATGGGAAAATATGTCAGTCGAGAAATTGAGAGAAGAAAAGCCAAAGAGAAGCTGAAAAAGCATCTAGGCTCAAACTACCACCAGTACAAAAATATGCAAAGCTCGCTGAAGAAGTCGGCTCAGAAAGCATCAAGTACTGAGGAAGCAGAAATCAGAAACGATATCTATTTCTATTGTCAGAAACCTGGTCATTTCAAGAAGGATTGCCCTGCCTTCAACAACCTAAAGATAGGTGACAAGAAAGACAGAAAAATCTTCAAAAGAAGTCATAGAGCTATGCTCACTGAAGAAAGGAAAAAGATTCAAATCCAACTGGATGCTCTAGATATTGAATCTGATTCTGAGGATGAGGATTCAGATGATTCCACACTGCCTTCCCCAGAAATGTGCGGTGTCTCTCATGAAGTAATTGACTTTGGTCAAAAGAAGAAAGAAGTGTGGAATGGTCAAGAAATCTTTCCGTATATCTCCAACATTGAACCTTGTCTAATGGCTGATGAGGTAACACATACTATCATTATACTTATGAAAGTGATGAAGAGGGAATCAAAGATCTGGAAAAACTCAAAAGAGAACTTGATCTCTACGAAAGAGAATTTCTAATGATCCGAGCTAGAGCCGAAAACCTTGAAGAAGAAAAGAATTCTCTTGCAAAGGAAAATTCTCAAATAATCAAGATATCTGAGAAAAGGGATGCTGAAAATGCATTTCTCAAGGCTCAGATATCTGAGACCGAAAAGTCACATAAAGAAGCAATGGCCAATCTCCAAAAGAAATGTGAAGATCTTCTTCGAGAATAAGAACTCAAAAAGAAAGAACTATCTTTTCAATCTTATGCCAAAGCTAGTGACACTCATCAAGTACAATCTTATTTAAGAGATCCTTCGTAAAAGAGAGGACTCAATGGACACACACAAATGCATAGCCCACCACTCAATAAGAGTAATGGAGGACGAACATTTGTCAATGCTCAGCAAGTGATTCCCAAACAATCTACACTATCGGTCAGAAAGCTAAGATTGTCGACAAAGGAAAGGGAGTTGCGACCAAGCCTTTGTGGGAAAAACAAGTCCAAAGGAAAACTGTGGGAAATGTCTCTGAAAAGAAACATAACACTGAGAAGTGCAATCACCCACAGTGCTATGTCTCTTAAAAAGGAAAAATTGCAGGAGCTGACAAATTTTCCTATGTCACATTTTCTGGAAAGAAAATTGATCATCCAGAGACTAGCAAAGTCACGAGAAGAGATCTCGCATAAAGATCGTGCTCTAATGGTATCGCTATAAAGCCATCGGGAAACCACTTGCTCGTGAATACAAACAAGAGCAAGAACGATGGTTAAATGCTAGAATTGCTCACATCAATTATCAGAAGTGGAAGATAAATCAAGCCACTAAAAATCTGAATTCCAGGGTTAGAAGAAATCTGGCTAGGAAGCTAAGTTTGCTGGGAAGCAGACTCAGAAACCTGACAGGTATCTGAAAGCACCAAATGGAGCACCAAGGAAGAAAATAGTTCTTGACAACAATGATACAAATCATTTAACTAGAATTCCTCCTTATGTTCCTGTTAGACAAAAGAATGTTCCTAAGAAATTCATTCAAAAATGGATTCCTACTGGAAGATTCTTTAGTCCAAATGGTTCCATTATTGGTATGAGAACCTAATCTCCTGTTTCCTATTTTGTGCAGAACACTCTAAAGACTAATTCAAAGTGGCATTTCGATAGTGGATGTGGGAAGCACATGACAGGAGACAAAGCAAATATGATTGACTACAAAAATTGCAATGATGGACCAATTATCAGGTTTGCTGGAGGACATGAAAATCCAACCATAGGTTTTGGCAATTTGAAGTTTGGAGCCCTTACAATCTCTGAAGTACTTCATGTAAAGGGATTGAAATATAATCTCCTAAGCATGAGTCAACTAGTAGACAAAGGGTACACTGTCAAGATCAAGTCAAAACTATGTAAAGTGATTGACAATGAGTCAAAGCAGACAGTCTTGGTTGCAAGGCATAAAGGAAATCATTATGTTGCTGATTGGGCATCCGCCACAACCGAAGAATGTCTCATGGTGAGTCAATCTGGCCACATTGAAGAAAATTGGCTATGGCATAAAAGAATGAGTCACTTGAATTTCAAAACTCTGAATAAGCTAGCCAAGAAAGAGTCAGGTTGGTTTACCCAAAATGGCATATAGAAAAGAAGGTGTATGCTCAGCTTGCCAAATGGGAAAACAATCCAAAACATCTTTCAAGTCTAAAACTAGACATTTTAGTGAAAGGCCACTGCAAATGTTACATATGGATCTGTTTGAATCCTCAGTAACTAGTTATGCAGGAAATAAGTATGGTCTGGTTGTTGTTGATTACTCAAGATTCACTTGGGTTGTCTTTCTCAAACACAACTGATGCAAGGGTTGAGACACCTAACTTGTCAATAAGCTCAAGTCATGAAAACGACAAGGTATCTCAGAATCGTAATGCACTATGGTACCGAAGTTTGTGAACCAAAGACATCAAAGAGTTTTGTACCTACAAAGGTATACAACATCAACTATCTTCAGAAGGACACCACAACAAAATGGTGTTGCCAAAGAAAGAATAGGACCTTGAAAGAAGCAAAGAAGAACAATGCTTACGACATCAAATAAGTGAAATCTATCGGGTTGAAGTCAGAAACACAAAGATGCTACACTCAAAACAGATGTCTGGTTAACAAACACCATGACAAAACTCCTTACGAGCTTTTCATTGGTAGACCCCCAAATATCAAACATCTAAGAGTGTTTGGTTGCAAATGTATCGTTCTTAACAATGGAAAAGAACACTTGAGAACATTTCAACCAAAGGCAGATGAAGGAGTATTTCTTGGTTATTCTCGGAATAGCAAAGCCTACAGAATCTACAACAAAAGAATGCAAAAGATCGAAGATTCTGTTCATATAATGTTCTATGAAGGAAACAAGAAAGTACTCTTGAATGATGATCTCTCAGATAGGTTTAAAGAACTAATGATTAAAGATTCTGAAAAAGGATCCTCAGAAGGAAACAATTCTATCATTCAAATAGAGGATGAGTCTGACGATGAAAAGCAACCTATGCTTAGTAACAACCAGATTACTCTAAGACATGATGAAGAATTTCCTATGAGAACTCCAGAAATGGAACAGGTTACTGAGAACCTTCATCATGGAGAGGTATCTGAAAATGAGATTGCTGAAATGCAAGTCCCAGATATCTCTAACACTGAAAAAGTGTCAAATATCCATGGCATTTCCCATATGTCAGATATCTCAGAAACTGTACAAGTATCTCATCAAGATCATGTTGATTCACATTCAAATCAAAATGATATTGATCCTACTAGTTCAAAATCCATTATGAAACGGATAAGAAATCATCCTGCAAAGGATGTGATTGGTCCCATAGACCAAGGAGTTATAACTAGAAGAGCAATTGCTGAAAATGCAAATTGTCTCTATGGATGTTTCATCTCAAACATTGAACCAAGGAGAATGGAACAGGTTACTGAGAACCTTCATCATGGAGAGGTATCTGAAAATGAGATTGCTGAAATGCAAGTCCCAGATATCTCTAACACTGAAAAAGTGTCAGATATATATGGCATTTCCCATATGTCAGATATCTCAGATACTGCACAAGTATCTCATAAAGATCATGTTGATTCACATTCAAATCAAAATGATATTGATCCTACTAGTTCAAAACCCATTATGAAATGGATAAGAAATCATCCTGCAAAGGATGTGATTGGTCCATAGACCAAGGAGTTATAACTAGAAGAGCAATAGCTGAAAATGCAAATTGTCTCTATGGATGTTTCATCTCAAACATTGAACCAAAGACCATAGAAGAAGCATTAAAGGATCAAGATTGGATCTCTGCAACGCAAGAAGAGTTGGATCAATTTGAGAGAAACAAAGTCTGGAAACTGGTTCCATTTGTTAACGGAATATCTGTAATCGGAACCAAGTGGGTTTTCAGAAACAAAATGAATGAGTCTGGTGAAATAACTAGAAACAAAGCTAGGTTGGTTGCCAAGGGATTCACCCAGACTGAAGGACTAGATTTTTATGAATCTTATGCACCAGTTGCAAGATTGGATGCAATAAGACTTTTTCTGGCCTTTGCAGCTCATAATGACTTTACAGTTTATCAGATGGATGTCAAGAGTGCATTTCAAAATGGTGAACTTGCTGAGGAAGTCTATGTTGAGCAACCACCAGGTTTTGAAGTTTCCTTAGAAAGTAGGATGATCTATAAGCTCGTAAAGCTCAGATGGGTCAAACAAGCTCCAAGAGCATGGTATGATACATTGGCCAGATACCTACTCGAAAGTTGTTTCAAGAAAGGAGATATTGATAAAACACTCTTCACATTGAACCATGATGGGAAACTACTTTTAGTTCAAGTATATGTTGATGACATTATATTTGGATCTAAAGACAAGCAACTTTGTGAAGACTTTGCTGAACTCATGAAATGTAATTTTGAGATGAGCATGATGGGAGAATCGAATTACTTCGTAGGGCTACAAGTCAAGCAACTCAATTGTGGAATATTCATTGGTCACACAAAGTATGCAAAGGATATGCTCAACAAGTTTAATCTAAAGCCTTCTGAAAAGAATGCTAAGATATCAATGAGCATTGGAACCAAGATGACCTATACTGAATCTGACAAAAGTGTTGAAGAACACAAGTATCGGAAATTGATTGGGTCTCACTGCACCTCACCGCAAGTAGACCCGATATTCAATATGCGCTGGAGTGCTAGATTTCGCATAAATCCAATGCAATCACACTATAACATTGCCATGAAAATATTGAGGTATGTAATGGGTACTGTAGAAGTTGAACTGTGGTATCCAAAAGATAATGGATTGAGTTTGGTTGGCTATTCAGATGCCGACTATGCTGGATCATTGCTTGATAGAAAAATCACCTCAAGAACTTGTCAATTTCTTGGTGCCAGAATGATATCATGGTTCAGCAAGAAACAAAACTCAATTGCTACATCTACCATAGAGGCTGAGTATATTGCTGCTGGATGTTGTGCTTCACAGATATTGTGGATACAACAACACTCAGAGACTATGGACTCAATGAAGAGAAAACTCCCATTTTATGTGACAACACAAGTGCTATTGCCATAACTCAGAATCCTAAGTTTCATGCTAGAACAAAGCACATTGATGTTAGACACCACTTCATCAGAGACCACGTTGAAAAAGGCAATATAGAGATACTCAAGATTGGCACTGAAGACCAACTTGCAGATATCTTCACTAAGCCACTACAAGAAAGTAGATTCTTAGCCTTAAGACACAGTCTTGAACTAATGGAGCTACCAAAGAACTGAAAAAGTTCAGATATCTGAAGAAGATATCAAGGGAGAGAGAAAATGAATCTGGAACGGGTATCCAGACAAGAGAAGAGGTGTCTGGAACGGGTATCCAGAAACCAAAGGCTAAAGGGTAAAATGACTATTTGAAGATCTCTGAGACGGGTACTCAGATATCTAGATCACTCAGTGAGGGGGAACACAAAAGAGAATAGTACAACTGTCTGCAGTCAACTACTCTCTTGAAATTTGTATTATTTCTATCTTTGTGTAAAACTGTGAAAAGACAACAAGTATAAGATAGACTCAGATACAAACATTGTTCTCATTCACACAGAAACGTGCCTCAGATAGCTAATAGCCAACATTCATTAAATGGGCACAATTACATTTGTTGATTGTGTGGTGACCCTTGATGAAATGGGCGATTGATCTTTACGGCAGAGATTAATTCTCGGTAAATAGTGGACTGTTGAAATTCCAGCATGGCCCACTATGCATTTAATGCCGAACAAGCTTTTACCCACGCTCATAATTCACGATACATATATACAAAACCAATTTGTATGTATATGTTTATCTGAATTACGTTGCTATATATATATATATACACTTTCGCCTAATCCAACATTCCGACTTGCACAAGAATAGCAAATTTCTTTCTTCTATTTTCTCTGCAAATCTCTGCTCCCAAATTAGTTTTTCTGCAAAGAATCAGTAATCTTTCACATTAATCTCTTTCACATCTTCAAAAAACTCACGCTATATAAAGAGATGGCCCCCAAACGATCAACTATCCAGAAATCCCAAATTACTACCACTGGTACTGCTGAAAAGCAAACACCAGAGTTGGTAGTTATTAACAATCGATTGGTAGGGAATTTTAATCCCGATCATTGGACTTCAAATCACGTAATGATTTGGGTGGTGCCATGATTGAGGAATACCTCACTACCGCTATTGAAAGTCAACTTGACAGAAGTTAATCTCGACATGCTTGAAAAGGCACAAATCAAGTGGTTTTCTATCCGCCGCTTAGTGGAATCTCTTCACCGGATGTACCGAATTTTACAACAACCTGTGATTATATCCTCGTGTTACGTATGCACTGCAATAGTGTCTATAAAAACGTCAGTCCAAGGAAAGGAAATCCTTTTGGACTCAACAACCTTCTGCAAGTTGTTTGACCTTCAAAATCTTTGAAAGGATTTTGAAATAGACACCAAGGATGATGATCTCCTTGAAGGTGTAAAACAATTGTACAGTGATGTGTGTGATCTTGAAAAATCAGATACACCCACTGACTTCAAGCTTGCTGACATCAGAACCAAACATCTGCTGGTTCACTGGGATGTGTTAGCATGCATTCTTCACAGATGCTTTGATAGTCTACAAGGAGGTGCTGACCAGATAAGCCAAGAACGTTGGATGATGATGTTCTTATTGCAACAGTAAGACAAAAGGCTGGAAAACCCTTTCAATTGGGGAAAGTACGCCTTTATGAAATTTGTGAAGAAGATTCAAGGCTTTAAGCCTACAATCGCTAAGGGACTTGCTAAGCCAAAGGCCACAGTAAGCTATGGACTGAAAATTTGCTACTTACTGGAATGTCTTGGCATTGAGCTCAGAGACTAAGATATATTGCCAAAAGAATCTACTCTACAAATATGAGTATACAAACTTGATGAAAAAGGTTATCGGATCTCGTAAAGGTTCCAAGAAGCTAAAGACCAAGAGGTATCCGAGGGAAAAGTTGCACCAAGAAGCCCGTAATTTCACCAAGAAGTCTCATTGCAAATAAGAAGGCACACCCATTGAGGTTGTCGATTCCCAGATACCTGACGTAGCTGCAGATGAACTCATCAATGCTGCAAAAGAGGCATCGACTACTGAACAAGTAGATTTAGCAAGAGAAAGTGCTTTCAGAAATGTGAAGACTATTACAGAAAGCCTTGCTGATGAACTCATAAATGCTGAGAAACTTCAAACTCTTTCTGCAGGCGTAGGATTGTTGATAACTCGCTCCGCATTTCGATGACGAATCGGACGAGGAGAAGATCCCATCCCCCAAGGTTGCTGAAAAAGTAACCAATGCAAAGGGGGAAGAACAAAAGGTCCAAGGTTGCTGAGAAAGCAACCAGCTCAAAGGTTGCTGAGCAAGCACCTATAGCAAAGGTTGTTGGTGCCAACACACCATCAGAGAAAGTCACATATAAACAACTTCAAGAAGCCCTGATGAGTGGTGACCTAGTGTTGGTAGACGCTGATGTCAACACCACACTTAAAAATCTGGAAGAGCTCTCAATCGCCAAACGCTCTGCCTGCATAACCACAACAACCACAACCACAATAGCCACAAGTGGTTAATGAAATGGTAAATGAACCCATTTCGACATATCGCTTATGCAACATGTCAAGAAAATCCGCAAATGAGCAGTTCCCCAACTCCAAGAGAGGGATCAAACCGAGACACCTACTCGTAATGATCAACTGTGGAGGCAAACAAGTTAGCACTCAGAAAAAAAGGAAGTTCCTCAAACTTCCAACAAAGAAGCAACACCGGAACAACGAGACCAACTCATGGAAGGGTCACAGTTCCAGAGACCACTCAACCGACATTGCTCGTAGAAATGAATGGTTTGTACTTGTGAATTTCTTTGTTTTCTCGCCTTGTTAACTAATAAAAATTCTTTGTTAGAGGCTGAATTAGAAACAAAAGAACAAGAGGAAGCTACAAAGCTTGCCTCAGAATCTGAGAAGGAGGCTTCCATAGCCTCACCACTTAAGGAACAGGAGCCTATCTCACAGGTAGAAGACAGTTCCTTAAGATATAACATCTCAGATATGTGCTTTATACACTTGACTAATACTATTAAGTGCTTGTTTCTAATAGGCTCCAACTGAGAAGAAAAATGGAGAGACTGAAAAGTCTCTCTCTTCAGAAAAGAATCCAGAGACTTCCAAGGTCTCTGAGGAACAAGTATCTGAACCTTCTGCAGAGAAGGTATTTCATTCAGATACCTATAATCTTCAAAGACAAATCTCTGATCATTTTTCTCAAACTAACACTTTCTACTTAAACAGGTTCAAAAAGTATCATAAGATATTTGGAACAGGCTGAGAGCTGAACAAAGACAAAGTCAACTTCCACTCAGGCCAAAAGAAGCCAAAATTGAGTATGTGAAGAATGACAACAATTCCTCTGTCTACAGGTGCATTAATCAGAAGAATGGCTACTGGATTCTGGAACTCAAGCACTTACTGGTAAATTCAAGGTTTCCAGAACCAATCCATAAACAGCTCATGGCATGGAGAAAAGATAAGCCAATCTTGATTAACAACAACCACATCAAAGCTTGGTTGGATTTTGAAGTAATCAAGAGAACAGAAGCCATGAAGAAGGACCTCTCTGATGAATGTCCTTATGGAAAGCCAGATGATGTGCACAGAATTCCCAACATTACTGGAACAGGCACAAGAGCAAGACTTGCAGTGGAACCCTATGAGTCCTTCTACTTAACTGAAGATCAATACAAGGGTGACATCAGATATCTGAAGATCATTTATGAATACTTCAAGCTATCAGATATTAGAATCGAGCATTCCTGGAAGTGGGAAAAGTATCTGTGGGTCAAGCATTTTTTCAAGAGAAATCCCACCAAAACCTACAAGGAAGTCTGTGGATTTGCCAGAGACACAGAGATGATTGTCAGAACTCTTCTCTATGACTACTCTGATGATATCAAAAGGTTTGGTGATAGAAAATTTGCAGACTGATCCATGGAGCTGTTTTGAAGTCTTGAAGATTTTTTGAAGATTTGAAGACTTGTCATTTAGAATGTTCACTTGGAGCTTGGTAACTCCTGTTGTTCTATTTGACTAAGTAGTTTCTGTGATTTTGCTGATTGATCTTTTCTGTTAAATCTTGAAAAAGTTATCAGTAAGCTTTCTCTGTATCATATCTGATGAACTTACTCTCATATATCATATTAAATAAAAGATAACTTATCAGCAAAGATCACACCTTGTGATTTGGTTAATGTTTACTTTCTGCACTTAATTATATGAATTAAAAGATCATAAGCAATGATTAAGTGGTGGATTATTTCCTCATCCAGATTTGTAATAGGTCACATAGTCATCGTTGACTGATCAAAATGGGGGAAGTTTGTTAGGAATGTCTGTTTAGATTTTGATCAACAACCTAAATGACTTATCTTAGCTCAGAAATGTGATTAGTACTCTTAGTTCACTTGAACACTGTAAAAGAGGAAACTCACTAAGTATGATAGTCTAGCAAATCTTATATAGGATGTTAGGTCTCGAAATGTAATTTTTATTTTCTAAAGAAGACCAAGAAGAAGGCATCCAGCATGAAAAGTTCAACAGATTTGAAGATTTGAAGACTGCACAAGATTGCTGAAGACAAGGGTTTTTCAGATACCTATGTCCACATATCTTGGAGAAACAAGTGTTTTGAAACACACGAGTTGCAATATATATCTGAGAATAAAAGGTTTCTGAGACGAGGAAAGTGCCCACAGATATCTACACTCAGATACCTTGGACATAAAATATGCTTCTGAAAAAGAAACATATTATAAAGTTGTTTAAACAAGTGGTATCTGGAGCTATGATGATCTCTGGAAAAGAACGTGCAAAGCCTCAGAAAGCTTGCATAGTTCCGTTGGCACTACAGGACAAAGTACAAGATAAAGGCATTAAATGCGCAGATGTAAATGTTCAACAAAAGTCAGAAGCTTCAAGAAGACAAACTCACATAAAGATTATACTCAGATATCAATAGTTTGAATTTGATTTAAGCCTAACGGATACTATTCAAATGGCACTCAAAATTCATCTATAAATATCAACACTTAGACTGCTTGAGGATATACCTTAGAACACACTGAACTTCAAGAACACTGAATACTCACACAAGCGCTCTCAAGCAAACTACTTACCTTCAAGCTTTCCGTTGCGACCAAAGCTCTTGATTCTAAGTAGCACAAAAGTTCTAAGTGTCCTGATCCTTAACGAGCATTGTTATCTGTGAAAGAGTTGAACTAAGATTTCATATCTAAGTTTCATTCTCTTGAACACTTACCATAGACTTGGGTCAGTAGAGAACAAGATACCATACATTGCAAAGTGTATTAAGTATACTTGATTCACAGAGTTATCTGAATAACTGAACAAGTTATTAAAGAAGCTCACCAGACAATTCACCTTAACCAACACCTTAAACGGAGTGGAGTACAGGAAGTACTTAGTTTGGGAAACTAAGGAATAACTCCAAGGTTATTGAGCAAAGGAAGTACTTAGTTTGGGAAACTAAGGAACAGCTCAAAAGGTTTCGAAAGCAGAAGCACTCGTCAGTGAAAGCCGGGAATAACTCGTAGGGAACACTGGTTGGGAACCTAGTGCGCTTAGGAATCAAGAAAAGATATCTCGTAAGGTTACCTCATTTATCTTAGTGGATTCTAGGTCCGAAAAGACTGGTGGATTAGTTGAAGGATTACGCCACCTTCAGATACCACTATAAAAAGACTTGTGTTATTTACTTTCTGCAGTTTATTACTTGTTTTACTTATTTTGCAAAGTACTTACACTTATCTTGCTGAACACGTGGACTTATCTCAAAAGTCTTCCGCTCTCCGAAATTAAGTATCAGATATCTTTACAGATATCTGAAAAACTGTGCTTATCGACAAAAGTTTTAAAAGACTATTCACCCCCCCCCCCTCTAGTCTTTTACTTTGCCGTTATCTGGACCAACAATACTTCATCAACATAAATGAATTGTGCGGAAGAATGAACATGTAAAAGTATATTAACTGAAGTAAATTATGTTAATGGAAATGATAAATCAGGTATGCTATATATTGACAAATATAAAATACAGTAATTGTATTGTTTGAATACTTAAACTGATAAATGTACCTATCAATGAGTTGTCCATTCTTGTCGACAAGGGCACCAGATTACGCCTCCTAGAAACCGGGTATCCATTACCATCAAAAGTACTACGCTCATTAAAAGACTTGGGGAATTTCTTAGAACATTTCTTCCCATCATGCATACACGGTGGAGTTGTATTCAATGGTCCGCACGGACCACGAACCATGTTCTCATATACAGCCTTGTACAATTACGGATTAAGTTCCTTATCCGGTATCTCAGCTGAGCTGAATTCATCAATAGCAACTGCAGACATGTTTCTATCCCATTGATCTACCCAGAGCAGAATAATGTGAATGAGGAAGTCCACGTTCCTGAAACTCAATAGTGTACACAACTACAAAATACAAAAAAATAAATAAAAAAATGATTCAAGTGTGACTAAATAATAAACTGCTAGTAAATTAAACATAATATATGATACGTAAAGTTGTTACCTCCTATTGCCTTTCCAAAAATATTTTTCGTCTTCAAGTCTTTTATAAGTTGGTCCTACTTCATCTTGAATACGCGATTCAATATATTAGGTCCATCCTTTGGTCGTAATCCCTTAGACTCCACAAAGCGTGTTATTTCAGGCCATTTCGGATTGCATGTGAATGTGAAGAACAGTTTAAGATATCCTATACTCTTGTAGATGGCCATAGTGTCTTGAAAATTCTGAACTATATATCTTGGACCTCCAACAAATGAAGACGACAGCACAAAGCATTTACCTACGTTTCCCATCGGATGATTATGATCTATATCACCTGTTCTAATGACATCATCAAGTGACTTATACTTAGCATATCTGAACAATGGTTGGTTCCTCATGACGAAAGAAAGCCTCTGTGATTCCATCATCATATAACCATCTACAATGATCTACTGGAACAATTTCTTACTGAGTAGTATGGTATGTGCCTCATTGTCCCAATAAAAAATCCTAAATGCCAAAAACTCCTTAATAGTAGTAACCTTGTTTCTAACACCTTAGGACTTATCAGTGTGCATAATCTCCGTATGATATCCATCTTCACAATATGGGAAAAATAGGAGATATTGCTTTGGAAGGTAGATCGGATGCGCTCGTATATTCTTTTAAAGTCACCGTGTTTTGGCTCCAATATAATATCACGGGTATCCATGTCATACTCATCATTTCCTACACATATATCTTTAAACAAATAGTTAATTGATAATATAAAATATCCCGACTCTACTTATATCACGACTTTGATTAAGGAGAGTGAAATTGAAACATACCAGCAATTAATGCAGCTACTTCAGAACATGTTGGTAAATTATATGTGCGTCCATCACATGACCTCCTTCCCATAATACATAATTTCACATTCATGTCTGCAATTTCAGCAACCATACAAAAAATTTTGGCAATGGATTTTTTGCATCTATCATATCCATTTTCTGCATCTATCATATCCTTTAGATTGTCAGCAGTAGATGGATCGATCGTAGCAGTACTTTCTGATATGCAAAATAAGATATTAATTTTAACATGTACCTGTAGGTTATATTTAAATAATCAAATTATATTAATAGAATAAACTAACTAAACAAAGAGCTCGTAAATAAACTATCATGAAGGAGATATGTTATACCGAACAACATCAATCATGTCTTGAGTTTCATCCTCTCCACAATAAATATAAAGCTGTGAAAATTTTGGAGTTTTGCCTACATCAGACAACAAACTATCGAGTCTATGATAGTTATTTCCACCAAGCATATATGTTTAAGGACCACTTCCTTTGTTGACCGAATTGTCTTGTCTACCACCCATCGAATTAAATGCATACATCAAGTAGTAAGCTTATATGTACTCAATATAATTTTTACTCTTAATATGCCTATTTTGCAAAAGATCACCTAGGAGACGTGGAGGTTGCCTGAAAATAGGCAGTTCTATTTTACCATCACACAACACAAACAAAATTATGTAGGATCACCCATATCTTGATAAACTACATGATAATAATTATAAATATTTGTTGATACGACATGTGTCCAATCCGCTAAGGCGCCTACAGAGCGTGTCCTAAAGCGCATCAAGGCCGAGATAGCTATTCAAAGCTAGTCCGACCTTCAATGGTCCGACATAAAGGAAACCATCTCGTCAACTAGTATTTACAAGTCAAGACGCCATTTCATTTAGGTCCACCAAGCTAGATGGATGACTTCAACTCGACAAAGGTCACATGGTCCTTTCCAAGTACCACAAACTGTCAGTCCTAAGATGCTAAATGGACCGGACGAGAGAATCTCGGACGCCACCATCACAAAGAAGACCAAACGATATAATGTAACCATTGAGATACTTCCGGGAACTCTAGGTCCGGATACCTCGAGTTGCCCAAGGCCGATCAACTAAGCATACAGATCGTCTGAGGGACTTACATGGACCCAACATGCGAAACAGTACTCTCAGAGGAAAAGGTCCAAACTACCCTCCCAGGCCCATTGATTAGTATTGGCCCATTGATTAGTATTGGATTACTATGGGCCATGGGCCAAAGGTAGCATTGGTGTCCAAATCTGAGGCATACACTTGGCACCATCTTGTGAGCCACCTCGTAAGATATGATAACTATAAGTATAGCACAAGGTCCAAGACCTTAAGGTAAGCAATATCAAAGTGAGAATCCCTAAGTCATAAACACTCTTGATTTCATAACCTTCCTCATAACTATTACATTGAGAGCTTCCAACTTTCTCTTGAATAAAGTCTCTTACCGGATTCACATATGCAATCCGGGTAACCCATTCTAACCACCCCCCCCCCTTAGTCCTTTCTGTACTTTAGCTCGACCACCTTGCTCGGACTTCAAGTAGGAGGCGGATCCTAGATTGGGTTACTTGTAATAGTTTAGTTAGTGTTCGAGGTTTTACCCCTCAACATTTTGGCGCCGTCTGTGGGAAACTCTACAAAGGGTTTCGTGTTTGAGTTAAGTTGATGGCAAGAACAAGACGGACAGCACGGACTAGTGCTGCAGGCGTGGGAACTCCACCACCATGCCCACGAGGACATCCACCCACCCGGGGACGAAGGGCCACTGTGGCTGGAAGGATCGCTGGAAGGAGATATCCGAGTGATGGGCGCACAGCCAGCCCATCCTCAGATGAGGGAAGAGACGCTCCGCACAGGGGAGTCCAAAGTGTTCCTGAGAATGTCAGGCTCATGATCATGGAGAAGGGGTTGCACGAGTTTCTCCGGCAGAATCTCAAGGCCCCACTACAGGTCCACAGTTTACTATGCCCGTTGGTCGCGTTGTCGGCACAAGCGACCTTGGACTAAGTGAAACTTAGTTTGATAGATTGCTCACTATAATCCAAGGATGCCTAGGGTCTAACAATGCCCATCCTCAGCAAGCCACTCTGCTAGTGGCTACTCCGGTTCAAGCAGAGCCTGCATTATCAAGAAACAGGCAGCGTCCGATCCAACGGAGGTTAGGGAATCAGCTGCCTCAAGAGGATTTGCGAAACCTTCTAGACCGGCGGGCATCTGCCTCTCAAGCTCGGGGTGAGGGAAGCCCAAACGGAAGGAGAGAGTATCAAGAAGGGGATAATAGGCATCCATGAGTTCTGCGACAAGCACCACTGAGAGACAGAGATCATGTAGCAGAGACCATTCCAGTAGTCCGATTAGATGAACTCCCCGTGGATGTCGCAGTTCATCCAAGGACAGGAGAGATCTTGACTGCTGACGAAATCTACGCTGAGCAAAAAGCTTTGGAAGCCCAAATTCTGAACCTCGGACGTCTGGTAAAAGACCACGGACAGATAACTACTAGTGCACCAAATCCTCTGTGCGATGACATCATGAGAGAAAAGGAAAGAAACAGAAACTCGGACCAAGTGATTCCGAACTTGGAATACTATTATGGGGATACTGGTCCCGTTGGTCACCTGACAAGGTACAACAGCAAGATGGATTCCAAGGAAATGAGCGACAATACAAAAGCTCTTACGTTCTCATCCACTCTCTTCGGAACGGCTATGGATTGGTACACCGCTTTGCCGAACAAGTCGATAAGGTCATATGCAGACCTTTCTTCCAAGTTCTTGGCACGATTTGGAAAATCGAAAAGGAGGAAGCGTACCGTAGAGCACCTAGCTGAGGTTATACAGAGGGAGCAGGAAGATCTTAGAACTTTCCTATATCGCTTTAATATGGAGGTCCTCCGAGTTGGGCCTCACAGTATTAAAGAACGGGTTCGTCACCTGTACGCTAATACTTACAACTCCGAGCTCCGAAGGAAACTCTCCAGCCAGGAGGTAAGAAGTGAGAAACACTTGGACGACATCTGTGAGGAGGTGATGTATGGAGAGGAATATCGAAGGAACGTTCCAGTCCGGGTACGATTCTCCAAGTATCATAAGATATTTGGAACCATTGACTGGAGATCAATTTACGGTCAGATTTGCTGACTGACATTTTGATGAAAGAAATTTCCCAACATTATGAGGAGAAAGAAAACAGCTGGAAAAGAGTATCTCATGGCAAGATACATCATTGAGAAGTTTGGATCCTCGAACAAAACAATGTGAACAACAAGTTCAAAACATAATTCATTTGCAAGCTATTGCAAATCAACTGCCAGATGTATTTACTGATCTTAAAAGGGTAACAAAATCCCATATTCCAGCTGCAAATGCTCCAGTAAGAGTCGAAATCCCCAGAGGACAATCTTCCATTGAGAATGAGGCTAATGCACGCCAGAAGCGTGGTAGACCTCTTGGTTCCAAAGATAAAAATCATCGGAAAAGAAAAGGAGCAATCACAGAAAGTTGCCTAAAAGAGGACACAAAAGCTCAAGTAGAGCACTCTGACATAATAAATAAGGTTCAAGTTCAAGAAGAACATCAGGCGCCTGAGAACGAAGAAATATCGATTAATTATATCTTGTTTGGAAAAAGATGGAACTGAAATGAAATCAACATCGACGATATATTTGCTTATAACATAGCTATTGATATCATGGGAGAAAATAAGAATCATGAAGATTCAGAGCCTACCTCGGTTGATGAGTGTAAGCAAAGATAGGATTGGCCTAAGTGGAAGGAGGCAATAAACGCAGAGTTGGAATCTCTCGTGAAGCGAAAGGTATTTGGACATGTGATCCAAGCACCAAAGGATGTAAAACCAGTGGGAAATAAATGGGTATTTTTGCGAAAGAGGAATGATAAAAATGAGATTGTAAGATATAAAGCAAGACTCGTAGCACAAGGTTTTACCCAAAGACCTGGTATTGCCTATGAAGAAACATATTCGCCAGTGGTAGATGCAATCACTTTTCGCTATTTGATAAGCTCAATGCATAAGAAAAGTTGGAAATGCGTCTAATGGATGTGGTCACTGCCTATTTGTATGGCTCATTGGAAAAGGAAATTTACATGAGAATTCTAGATGGATTCGAGATACCTGAAACACATAATGGATCTCGAGAAATGTACTCAATAAAACTGAACAAGTCTTTATACGGATTGAAACAATCTGGTCGAATGTGGTACAATCGTTTGAGTACATTCTTGATCAAAGAAGGTTACAAAAATGATCCCATATCTCCATGTGTGTTTATCAAAAGATCTAGATCTGAGTTCGTCACGATCGCTGTATATATAGACGACTTGAACATTATTGGAACTCCAGGAGAGTTATCAAAAGCCGTGTGCCTATTGAAAAATGAATTTGAAATGAAAGACCTTGGGAAAACAAAATTTGTTTTAGGTCTTCAGATTGAGCATTTAAAGGGCGGTGTTTTTTTTGCATCAATCCACCTACACAACAAAAGTGTTGGAAAGATTCAATATGGGAAATGCACATCCGTTGAGTACACCAATGGTTGTACGATCACTGAATGTCGAGAACGATCCATTCCGACCTTGTGACGATGATGAAGAACTTCTAGGCCTCCAAACGCCATATCTAAGTGCAATTGGTGCACTGATGTATCTTGCTACAAATACAAGACCAGATATAGCATTTGCTGTAAATTTATTAGCAAGATACAGTTCTTCTCCAACTCAAAGGCATTGGAACGGGATAAAACACCTCTTGCGATACCTTCCAGGAACAAAAGAAATGGGGTTGTATTATCCCGACTCCTCTACCCCGGGATTAACTGGTTATGCAGATGCAGGATATTTGTCTGACCCACCCACATAATGGTAGATCTCAAATAGGTTATGTGTTCACCTATGGAGGTACGACTATTTCTTGGCGGTGTGTAAAACAAACGATGGTTGCTACTTCTTCTAATCATGCAGAACTCCTAGCAATCCCTAAAGCAAGTCGTGAATGCATTTGGTTGAGATCCATCACTCATCACATTCGACAAATGTGCGGACTCCCTACAATGGAAAACTCTCCGACTGTAATTCACGAAGATAATGTGGCTTGCGTTGCTCAGTTAAAGGAAGGTTTCATCAAAGGTGACAGGACAAAACATACCCTACCTAAATTCTTCATCACTCATGAACTTCAACAGAGTAATCAAATTTATGCGCAACAAATCCGCTCAAGTGAAAATTTGGCAGACTTATTCACCAAATCTCTTCGTACTTCGACATTCGAGAAACTAAGGCACGCAATCGGCATGCGACATCTGAGGGAGGTAAAGTAATGTAACCATGAGGGGGAGTGGAATACACGTTGTACTCTTTTCCTTCGCTAAGGTATTTTCCCACTGGGTTTTTCTTTAGCAAGGTTTCTAACGAGGCAACATTACTATGCGTATATCCAAATCTAGTTTCATGATTGACATTCAAGGGGGAGTGTTGTGAAACATACATAAGTGAATGCCCATATGTCAAAGGCATGTCAGAAGAGAAGAAAAATTATAGCCATCACAGTATTAGCATAGTATATGTATTAAATGAGGGTTGAATTTAGATGGAAATGTGTATAAGATGTCGGGTGAAATTTGCCTATAAAAGGGTGTATTCTGAATGAAATAAACACACTTCAAAAACCAATTTCAGTATATTTCTACCTTCTTGTTCTTCTGTTGTTTCATATTTTATTTAATAAGAACAATTATTTAAGCACTATGTCTAAAAAATGAGAATTTAGAATGTTTATCTAAAAACATAGGCGTTTCATATATAAAAAATTATTTTGTTAATAAAATAGTAGATGTTTTGGTTAAAAACATCGATATTTTTATTAAAAATGTAGGTCCGTTTATGTTCAAATATATGTTGGAGATCTCCTACAAGACTTTGTTGTAATTAGTAATATAAATTTAATTTAACGTAATATATTGATTATGTCTATCAAATACTCCATTCGTCCCGCTAAACGGGTCTCACTTTCCATTTAGGGTTGTCCCATTAATATAGTTTCATTCGCAAAATGACAAAAAAATAAACCTCATTAACCAATATTCATCTTACTTTATTATATATCTCTCATTGCATTATCTTTCTTTATAATTTATCTCATCCTCTCATATATATTTTTTGGGCGAATTACATAAGGTACCCCTTAAATTCGAGCCAATTACAGATTCAACCCCCGATCTCAAACAATTACATCTAAGTCCAAAATCTATATTTTGAGTTGACCAACTAAAATTTAAATGGAAAAGAAAATGAATTTGACTCAATTGCAATTTACAAGTTTTATTTTACTACACATTATACCCAAATAATTTTATAACTTACAAAAATAGTCCAAAAATTTTTAAATAGCCCCAATAATTTCATAACTAACATATATAGTCCACAGAACAATTTTTTTTCCGAATACACCAACATCCCGATCACCTCGTCGGTCGGAGCTCCGGCAGATAACTTCCGTGACAGAGCTTCCATGGCGGAACCATAGTGCTTCCGCCATGGAAGCCGGATCTGAGGATTGAAGCCCATGGCGAAGCACCGTGCTTCCGCCATGGAAGCCAATCGATCGATCGAGCTTCCCGCCCGTATAGATCGGCATGGAAGCTTCCGCCATGGAAGCTTTGTTGACATATTTCCCATCCGAAGTTTTGCGATTGTTCTCATCCGAAGTTTTGCTATCAAGATCTCTTCCGCTCGGAAAGAAGATGGTGTTGTGAGTTGTGGCGGTGGGGTAGAAGATGGTTGGTGGTGGTTGGGGAAGATGGTGGTTGGAAGTGGTAGGGAAGAATGAGGTGGTGGAGTGGTGGGGAAGAAGAAGGGTAGAAATTTTAATAAGTAATTTTTTTGGGGTATTTTTAATAAGAATTGAAAGTGTCAGTATTTGGAATAAATAAATTTAATGTAATTATTGAATTATAAAAAAAAGATAAAATAGCTGAAAAAGTTGACTTTTGGGTTTGGATTTAATTTTCAAATTAGGCATTTGTTAATTTTGGACGAATCTGTAATAGACGCCAATCTAGGGGTGAATGTGAAAAGGGGGCATATTTAATGGGTGGTTTTTGTAATTTTCCCTATTTTTTTTCATTCTCTAGCATTTCCATCTCTTACAACAAACAATAAGCTATCAATTGTCTTAAAGACAGTGCTGAAAATAAGTAACAGCACGGAGGGAGGGAGTATATAAGTAGTACCCCATGTTTTCTTTTTAAAGCTTGATCGTTTGACTTTTTTCAGTGAACTATAAACAACTTCGGCCACAAATTACCTTTTAACTACAATATTGAAAAATGTAACAAAAATAAATAAATAAAATTAACGAAGTAATATTTCATAATATAATTTTATTAAATATTTAAATTTCCTTTCTAATTCCGTCCAAAGCCATTTCCTACTTTAATTAATTTAAATATTATATTTTATTTAATTAAAACAATTAATTAAGCAGTGAGTCTATTACTTCAAAATTAGAATGTCTAGTTAAAAATATAGGTGTTTAATTAATAAAAAAGTTCAAAATAAATTAATTAAAAAACATTTTTCATTCATAAGATAATTTTTTTACTTAAACACATCGATATGTTTTATTAAAGACATTGGTCCATCTATATTTAGATTGAGTATGGACGATTTCCCACAAAACTTAAGCTTAATTAAGTACTAAAAATTTAATTCAACTTAATTGATATTGTCTATCAAATACTCCCTCCATGCCGACTGAATTTACTCACGCTCAAGCTACTGAGTGTGAAATATGTAGAATAAGAAAGACTAGTGAGATGACAATGAGTACTTATCATTTTGGAAATGCAATAGCTCTTCTAGTTGTTAGATGCAAAAACTTTGTTGAGTCGGGAGGCGGGTCGACTACGGAGTGAGTTAAATCTAATAGCATATGTAGTCGGGTGGTCCCAAAAGTCGACCTGCAACCCAAAATGATCCCTACAATTTTTACTCAATAACACATATAACCTCACAAGGCCATATTTAGAAAAATTGTTTGGTCAACTAACAAATAGAAAATGTATCAATATGTTATTAAAATAGCGAATGTACATACACATATATATTTTTCATATATACAAAACATCATTAGATGGGTCTATGGGCCTCAGCCTTAAAGTTAGGTTCCTGGACCCACGGGTCTAACTTTATGTTTATGGCCGACTCTAAAAATACTTTCGCATTTGTAAAATCTCATTTGATTGGACTTGTGAGATTGCAATCCTAGTTGGACTTAATTAATTTCCGATCAAGTAGATTGCATTCCTAGTTGGACTTAATTAATTTCTACTTTTAGAAAGTAAATTAATTAATTTGAATTTATATTAAAATAAATATGAAATTTTAATCAACTAAAGCAATAAAGTACTCGCCGGTTTATTAAAAGTTTCCTAAGCTATCACTTTATCTTCAATTAAGAGAATGGTAATAAAATAATATTTTGTAAGAGGAATTATATTGATAAAATTGTAAAGTTGATAAATGTAAAGATGTAGATCAATAAAGTCAGATAAAAGTAGCAGAAATAATAAAGCATTATTAATGTTAAAACTTTCTATTTACGTAAGTAAGCTTTCAATTAACCCAAAAAAGTTAAAAAGCTTTTAAATTTTAATTAAATTGAAAGAAGAATTAGAAAATTAGAAAGGAAATCCAAAAGCCAAAACAATCACAATTGCAGAAGTTAAGAATCGAAGGCATGACCCTATTGGATCAAATTGTGGGTGCTACCGACTGAGCTGCCGCCTCTTTTTCCGATACTCAGACTTCTGAACTATCCATTGTTTTGTTTTATTTGATTCAATTCTAAATTGCATTACTAGTCCCTAGTGCTACCCTAATTCCCAAAATACAGTCCTTCGAGTTTCAAAAAATATAAATTCGATCCCTGTAACTACAATCAAATTTTTCAAAAACAATTTTACCACTCCTATATCAAATCTAGGTATCTAAACTTACGGCCTTAACCTCAACGATCGAATCGCAGTTCATTAATCAAATCCATGACGCTCGATTCAAATAAACGCATTGAAGATTCGAAACCGATTGCAGGACGGCCAGTTTGCTTTCGATTGGCGACTTTGAACACCTAATCGTCTGTCAGAATAGATCTTACCGGATGAGGGAGATCGACCAGTCATGACAGACATAGGTGTAAGATTCCAGTCAGGCCGACTTAGTTACGGTGGACGGTAGGTGGTCTCGGCAAACTCAAACATTAAATACATGCTTTGATTAGAAACTCGTTGAACTAAAACCAATTATGCACATTAAATACATGCTTTGATTAGAAACTCGTTGAACTAAAACCAATTATGCAAAATTATCAGTTTTTCTAATTACTTAATGTATAATGATATACTAAATTCATAATTAGTTTTTAAAACGGTTGGAGAAATAATAACAACAATAGTAATAAGAAGAACATCAAATCATAATGCAGCTAATGCGTGAAGAAGGTCAAACGATTTCTACCGTTAGATCAGTCATCTAATGGCTTAAAATAAGTGACTAACGTTAGTTAGGGCGACACCTCAACTGACCGTAGAAGATCCGTAGTTTCTAAGTCAGTCTCATATAAGTTGGGCTTTTCTATTTTTAGGCCATTGCATCAACCTAATATGATCTAAGCTAAAAATTATGTATGTACAAATATACCCTTATGTAATTTAATTAAAATTGAATAAATATAACTTTATTATATATGGTGTAGATTAAACCAAAAGTGGTGTTCATGGTTTTCAATTATGATCATCTCATCGTCTTCTTCATCATCTCGGTAGCTAGTGCTCTTCCCTGTCCTTATGGCTCAGATATCCTTTATGCCGGCTGATGCCCGTGACCATCGCACCCCCGCTCAAATCACATCTCTATACCTAATCGAACATCCTTTCTCCAATTTCACCATCCAATAACACTAGGCTTTTCGGCCCAATTAAAAATCCAAGTGTTGCTTCCATCGGTGGTGCTTTCTACAACATTATCTCCATTTCTAGAGTGAAAAAGTTCTTCTGCCATACATTTATTTTCCCTCTCATATCCCTATGGTTTACATTTTCTATCGTTTTTGCTCACAGAAACATAGTTGAAATAATGAAGATTCGTGATAATGAGGGCATAGTTGAAATAGATTTTTGTTAGTTGCAACATTATTTTTTTTTAAATGGGATGGGACTTTCATCTATGAAGTTTTGCCCTGTTACAGAAAATTGGAGATGAACTAGGAGATGCTCTGTTTTTTTTAGCTACTCGCATGTTATCTTCAGTTTGGAATGGTAATTAGATCTCTTTGTAATTAATATATGTTATATGTAATGTTACAAATTTGTAACGATCGATTTATTATATAATATAAATTTGAAGTAAAAAATAATTATTCCACGAGGGTATTATATTTTCAAGGGATTTTTTATTATTGAAATAATATATTATAATCAATCGTACCCAAAATTAACATAAAATGATTTCGAACCAAAATGAGTAGATTAGATTAAATTAACTGTCATGTGTCAATCATCTAAAGGAAACCTATGTTCGTGCCGACCTGAAAATAGAAAAGCTAATATAAGTTGGTGTAAATTCAACTTATTTATAACTTAAAAGTCGACAAGTGTTCTTAATGAAGTGTGACTTTATTTTATTTCGTATACAAGTTTAGCTTGACTTTTCATATTTTCAAACATTCCGACCAAGGTAACAAACTAATTAGGAGTATCACTTTATGTACCTTATATGTTTACGTGACTTGTTTTTAACTTACATATATAGTAGCTAGGGCCCACACTTATAAGTTCATAGGACACATATAAACATGTAAATTCGAGTGACATGGACACGTAAGACAAGGCTGCTATTCGTGATGAATATATTCATAACCTTAATGGTTAGATATAGAAACACTGTTAGAAATTGAACAGTATATAGAAACACATTTTTATTTATATGTAGTATATTTTAGAATGGTTAGTTCAAATAAATAAGGATTAATGTTAGAAGTTGAAAGCTTTATTTAGTTGGATGAGATATAGTCGAAAGTATATGGATCCGGACCGACAAATACAGTCCGGGTTACGGGTCTACATTATTGGCAATTCTAGGCCGGACCGGGTAAAACCGGAACTAGCCCGTAAATTGCATTGAAAACAAAAATCTTATATTTAAACAATTAGGTTAGTCCTTCACTCTCACCCCACAAACACAAACATAATTTAAACAAGACAAGAAAACCTAATCCCAGCTGCCGCTCCACCTCCATCCATGTTTGAGAGAAAAATATGAAACTCTTGGCTGGGAGCCACTTTTCCTTCCCGTTCTCGATATAGGATTTGAGATTCAATGTGCTGATCGACATCGGTTGATTCACTTACACATCGCTCCACCTCTGCCGCACTCCTCTTCCGGCCCGTGCGATTTCGCTCGAGATATGCATTTGCTTAATTTCTCTGTTTCTCATGAGCATCTAGATCATGAGCATCAATTCAAAACTATATGTATATAGTTCAGATCTGAGAAAGTTGGTTGTTTATGGATAGTAGTGTCTTGACTCTCTTCTGTTATATACAGTGATTACGTGTTGCAAGAATAAAAATTGGATTTTATTTGTTGTGGTGAGTTGGTTTTTTGCAGGCAATTGATATTTTCATTTCTTTCTTTCAAACGGTTAAGTCAACGAGCTGGCACGGGTCCAGCCCGGACCTGGACCGAGTGTTGTTAAACGCAACACCTTTTTGGCTAAACGCAGCACCAATTATTTGCGTACTTACCAAAAATACCCCTAACTCAAAAAAAACTTTAAAAATTAACGTAAAATCGAAATAACTCATTTACACAAACACAATAACATTAACATGCACGATTGAATACAAATTTCAACAATAAAAAACATTGAAAAATTTTCGCTTTTTTTTTTTTTTTTTGGTGAAAAGTGGAAAAAGTTGAAAAATATGTAGAGAAATTGGGGGAAAAAAAAAGAAAAAATTGAAAGCTGCTTAAAAAAAAAAAAACATGAAATGACCAGCCATTTCCATTTTTTTTTTGTTGCAGCAGCTTTTAATTTTTTTTTTTCCAACTTTTTTTTTTCCAATTAAAATGGCCCGTTTGACCGGCAATATTTTTTTTTAAATTTAAATTTATTTATTTTGAATTTGCAACTTTAACTTTAATTCGAACTTGAATCGAAATGCTTCCGAATAAAAGGTTACAATTTGAACACGAACGAACTTGAATAGAAAATATTACATGCCATGACTATTGACTACGTAATGCAATAACATCTTCAAAGTGTTCACAAATTTCATCGACAATGTCGAATACATCTTTCTGGCTCATATAACGCCTGCTTGGCTCAGTTATTTGTGCAAGTTTAGCCCCGAGCCATTGTATTCTCTACAAATAAAAAACACAGAACGTAAGGATTTGATGAAATGGTAACGTCGTGTATGTATATGTATTGAATGTTTAGGAACCATACCACGGTAGGATTCATGTCGGCTGGTCAGTAATGTGCCCTTCGAGTAAATGATTCTTGGCGTGTCACTTGCATATGAGTCTCTCAATAAACCAAATTGACACCGGAAGAGCTTCAGGTCCGTAATGAACTCGAAGTGTGTGGAGATGGAAATTACATCGAGCGGTCTGAAAGTTCTCGAATGAGTCTCCAGGACGATAAGAACATTGATAGAGTTAAGGTTGTGGTTTTGCACAATCATTGGTGTTATGAGTGGTTGAGGAATGAATTAGGTATCCGAATCACGATAACACGGCCCTCGCATGTAAGCCTCCGTAATCTTTAAACAATGAATAATTCTCCTAAACAATGAATAATTCCCCTACCCTTTAAAAAAACTTTCGTTTACTCAATGATATGGTGCTGAATTTGTATGCAATTTGCATTCGCATATATTTTACCATATCCCCTTGATCCAAATCCAAATTCAATAGTCTAGGTTGCTTTCAAGATTCACGATATTGAGTTGTACAGACTTACTGTTGATCGTTGGTATAACATGGCCAAAGCATGGAATAAGCCATCGGTATGCCCGATAATGTCGGGTAAAAGTGGTGCAAGTATTGGTTTTTTTTTGGATTCGTGTTTGGAAGAAGATGAACCCGAAGGTGATAGTTTTGATTCCAAAGAACATGTATCACAGGTGACTGGTTCAGTGTGCGATTGAATATTTTGAAGTCTATGCAGGGTTGGTTGAATATTTGAATTTTATGAAGGTTGAAAATTTTGAATTCTATTTAGGTCGAATATTTCATGGAGTCTATTTCGCTCAATATTTTATAAATTTGAATGAATTTTTCTATAATATTTTATTTTATGTTATCGCATCTAGTTTATTAGAATTACAAAAAAAAAAAATTGCTAAAAAACAAATAAATAAATCACATTTGCAAATAAATCCGTTAGAAAAACTCCATTTTGGAATAAAATTTTCTAAGCTCCATTTTGGAATAAAAATTTTTAAGAATATTTTTTGTGCATTCTTTATAAACTCCATGCAGTGTAAAGTTTAGTGCATTTTTGTTTTCGTTTTTACTACCCTGCATGTAAGTCTGTATAACCTAAAACTAAGGAGCGCATAAGAGATGGATCAGAGTGGAGATGGGACTGCAAATTATAAGCTACTTTTACAGTGCAAGGTGTGTCAAGTGAAAAAAAGCATGGAGATCTGAGTTAAACTGATCCAATATACGCACCTTAAGCTCTGAACTGGGATCGAGCAGATATTGTTTCTTCTCTTTCACTCCCTTGTATCTTCGGATTATAGATTCCATGCTGATCCAAAGGAGAAAATAGTTAAATTGCTATATATATAAGTTGTCAAATTCTTGTTGATTTTCCTAACACAAAGCAAGATCACCACCCACAAATAGGTAAATCACATAATTTTACACAGTATGCATGTGGTGGAGCCAGGATTACAAACCACCTAGTGCGCATAAATTTAGGAAAAAATTAGTAAAGAGAGGATGTTTTTTTATTATTGCTAATGGAAACATACAAAAAAGATGATATAAGTTTACCAAGATTCTACTAAATAAATGTCCTAGAATTAAAGAAAAAGAACATTTTATACTGATAGGGTAGTGCAAAAAGTAAAAATATTGAAACATGATACACTAAAGTTTTTTTTAGTGCCCTACCCCATTACACTACAGCTCCGCCCCTGCGTACTGATGCGTTTTCTTTCTTGTTCTCTAGGCACACAGTGCAACTCTCGACTCACTATCAGTCACATCACACTTTTAAGGACTCACAAGGGAATATAAGCACAATTAATTACATCTCTATATATATGTTCTAGACTTGTAATTTTAGATCTTGCTAGTAGATCTCTAGGTCAACCATGAAGCATATACATATAACCTAGGAGTAAAAAGCCGTAAAGCAACATATACCGAAAGAAGATATAAGCTAGCTATTATATGAACCAAAGAATCATTAGATCGATGACAATATATTCAAACCTGGAGCTGGAAAAATCATAAAGTTCGTCAGTACTGGAGAAGACCATCAATCCAACTTGTGCATCACAAAGAATAGATAGTTCTCTTGCTTTCTTGATCAATCCAGTTCGTCTCTTCGAGAATGTAACCTGCCGGCTAGTGGGGTTATCAATCCTACGGATAGCGATCTTCCCTCTCCCCATGTCGTTCGTCAGTTTCCTAGAGTAAAAAACAGAAGGAACAAAGTGTGTTTGCCCAATTTGCTTTCTTCTATCCTTAAAAGAATATAGCAATGATTCAATCAAAATGGAAACATCATTTTGTGTATTGTTATTCCAAAAAATAAAATAAAACAAAAACCAATTCTGTATTTAATTTACCTTCAAATTAATAGAGGTAATACTGATAAAGACGGGGACAACTGGAGGGATCGAGCAAGGCGTAGTAATTTGAGCTTAGTCCTTTTAATGAAACAATTATTAGTGGTTAATATTAAAGAACCAAGTTGTTTTACAAAAAGTTATCATCTCATTTCGTACGAATAGTATTTCCTCCGTCTCGCCCCATGTTTACCACTTTAATTTTTTACAGTTAAACTTTTTCAACTTTAACTATGAATTAATCTTAAACATCAAATGTAAAATGTTCAATTAAATTATATAATCCTAAAGTTTCATTATATAAAAAATTGAACATTTTATATTTACGGTTTAAGATTAATTCATAGTTAAAGTTGAAAAAGTTTAACTGTAAAAAGTTAAAGTGGAAAAGGGACAGATGAAGTAATTTATTGGTTTCGGTAGATGTCAGTAACTAATTTATTGGCCAATGGAACACGGAACATCGGTGTACTATATTATAAAAAATGATTCTCTATGTTTGAATTCAAATTCAACTTATATGAATGAAATGCACTTATCTTATCAACTATGCTAAGTCTCCTTTCTCCATGAATTAAGTTTGACGTTTCACTAAACAAAAAAAAACACTTATTACAAGCTTGCTTTAAGTAACAGTTCTATATTCATGCCGATAAATATTTTCAAAATGCATTTTTATCGCTGAAACATTACATTTACTTGCTTATTCATTGGTTTGATGTTTATGTTTAAACTGTTAAAATAACCAACCTTTTAAGGTTTGATTCAAATGCATACTACATGATATAATATACCCAAAATTTAGACACCACACTCCACTTCTTTAGAAACCTAAATATGCCATCAAAGTAAGTTATATGCATCTCCGGTGTCCCCTCCTGATTGGTTCAAGTAGAATGCATTCTCTTACAAAGACTTCATCAACCTCTAAGTACACAGATAGTGTTCCAATTTTAATGAGTGCTTCCTTACCCATGTGAGGTGTATCATAGTTGTTGTTTCCTTGTTTTCTCAGAATCTCAATCATACATGATCGTAGAGTAAGGTAAATATTTTTGCAAATGTTAAAATAATGAGAGTTAGAGGGTTGAAAAAGTAGGTCCATATCCTACCCATATGCAACGGCCCTAAAATCAATATCGATATCGTTTATATGTGGCCTTGATTTGTCTTGCTAAATTGTTATGCTTTTGCTTCCAAATGGCGACCATTCTACTTTAATTGTCAGAACAACTTGTTAAGAATCTGCTTATAAATAAAACTGCAAAATTTTGCATACTACACTTAAAAATCTATATAAACTAATTAGATTTGTATACAGTTTACAGTTTTTAATACACTTTGCACACAAAAATCTGCACACATATATCTATGAGACTAATAGAAAAACCTGTTTTCAGATTGATTTTCTTAAACTCAGGAGTGATTTCACTAATTTCAGAAGGATTGTGTGAGAAAGGAAACATACTCACAAACATGGGTTTAAAACTTGACAAAGTAGAAAAATTAACTGCATGTTTAATTTCTTTATTTTAAGTATTTGGCATCACGTTTACCATCAAACATATTAACTCAATTTTTCCTCCACTTAACCATGATCCTTCTCTTTCTACACTACCCTTTTATCCCTCTTTACCTTTTTCTTTTATTTTAAGAATGTAAAGAAGTTTTATTCCCTTTCAATTTAGAAAACATAGGCTGTCTACCTGAATTAGTTCCTTCACAAATACAAGTCCAAAAAACTATTAAAAAAAGATCACTTAAACACCTACAAGACTCGAAATATCTAGCCTCAGACATCCGCAATTCATAGACCATTCAGTAATAACAATGTCCCGGCACAACACTGCACCTGACCAAGCAACATACTTCTATACCAAGTAATAACATTATCCCTGTCATCACTCCTTACTTTTCCGGTTATACTAACAACCTCAAATCAATCAAACAACATTAAAAACCTATCAAATAACCTTAAAAAAAATATATATCACTTCATTTTTACACACATCAATTATTTCTTACACACATTATTATATAACTACCTTATAAATTTAACTTTATACCAAACACCATATTCTATAACCCAGCTTTAACTCAATTACTATAATGAACTAAATTTTTTTTTTAACTCAAATTTTCAACGCTATATATACCAAACAATTACTAACATTTTGTAACTGTAATATATATGGAACTTTTGAAGTAGGACGGGGTGCGCTTACATACATTGCATGGGTTCATATAGATGCTTACACATAATTTGAAGGCTATGGCAAACAAGAAATAGTAATCTGATATTCATCTTGTGATAATCGTCACATGAAATCCAGTCTTCTTAATAGTTTGCACAAGTTGTTGCAGGAGTGGGACACATATCTGTTGGGCTGCCACCAACTACAGGCGAAGCCTGTCATAACAGTATGGTGATGAGTAACTACAATAAAAACTCTATACAGTAACTCTATACAATAATATTGTTAGGATCAAAAAAAATATTTATATAGAGAGTTTATTCCTAACTACAGTTTTGTGATAAAAATATATTTTTGTAAATAAAATCCATGCGTAGCTTAAATGTTTTATTTCTTGAAAAAATATATAAAATATTAACAAATAAGTAAAAACCTATTAGACAATAAGCTGAGGGAATAACAAATTAATTGTAGATGTTTTAACTTGATATGAAATCATTACATCAATTATATAATAATTGGGGGGATAATCCGGAAGACGATAGCATAGAAGTATCAAAAATTCATGTAAAAAAGCTTTTAACCTGCTCGACATGTTAGATGTGTTTTTGGTGCAACTAGAAGGTTCACATACAGATCATCTACTAATACATAGAAGCTAAAAGATGTGTTTATCACTCAAAAGTTTAAGTCATCATCATAAACAACTTTAAATTAGTATTTTACATCATAAACTTCAGCAATGAAAAAACATTATATATATATATGTATGTATGTATGTATGTATGTATGTATGTATGTATGTATGTATGTATGTATGTATGAGCATATTCATTTTTTTTGGTATTTCGTGTGTTTAGTTCAAATGCAGAGTTGGAAATCGATGAAATGATTGGGGCGGGGGTGGTTTATCTTATCCCCTATTTTTTTGCACTTTATGAAAGGATTAGTATTGAAAATATGTTAACCAAAATCCATTTAAAATGAAGAAATGTTTAGCTTATCTATAGGGTTATGGTTATATGGTACGTGTCGTTTTAGTTCAATCACAAGAATGGAATTTCTAGGATTCAAAAAGTAGAAAGGGTGGAATCTATTCTATATCAATCACTTGAAGATGAAGATTCAAAACGTTATTTGTTTATATTTATAGATTCTAGATTTCTACTCCTTTCTATTCTATTTTATCTAAAAATAGATTTAGGTATGTTAAAGTTGCTGTCATACTAAGACTTTTTCAGAAAAATAATTCCACTACCCATATTACACATATCTCCTATATAGAAGTTAAACATACATAGAAAATATAAGATCTAGAGTACGACGGCTATGTACAACTCAACCAATGACTATTCATGATTCCACGATTGAATCAATTCAGCTCCAAATAAGAGGAATGTATGTGTGTGTGTGTGTGTGTGTATATATATATATATATATATACATACACACACACACACACACACACACACACACACACACACACACACACACACACACATACATACATACATATATATATATATATATATATATGTTTATCGAATATTATGTCATTTATTACTATAGAGGAGTATAATTACTTGAGACGGGACCTGAAAAAGTCATGGAATATTAAAATATGAAGTTTATTCTTATTTCTAATTGGTTTCAAGTTGGGACCTGATTTTTTTATGACTATAAGAAGTTTATTCCTTTATGGAGTTTTTACTGTATAAGAAAAAATAGACTCATATATATTATTCAAAAGGCAAGTTATGGTTTGAATTATAGAATAACACAGATGATATAAATCTAACATATAAAATTGCGAATGCTTGAAATAATTATTTTCAAAGTAACAGGAGGCGGTCTCTAGATAAACATATACCTATGTTGTTAAATAACATGTATAATGTAAATCAAAACGTCTATGTTTTTAAATTGATATTTTTTCATGCACAAAAAGAATGCATGCATTTTGTTAGCAATATAGATATTTTGATGAACAACATATGAACAATATATATCCGTCTATAAATAAATTATCTAGACATTGACTCCTAGTAAGCTTACTCAATAATTGATTAGAAGAAGAATATATAGATGATAAGGTTGAAATAAATTAATTTGGCATCTTTTGGACAAGTCCAATTGATATTAATTGCAAATGAGTATATTTAATTGAAATTGATTAGCCAATTCTACTCAATTGCACCACTTTAATAACTACCGGAGATATAGTAAATGGACTTACCTCAGTGCAGGGATCACATTTGTTGTGGGATTTTTGCGATTCTGAGGCTGACTTAGCTCGAGGCTTATGGGTGCATTCTGTTCAAGCTCATTGTTGATGCAAAGTGTGATGTTTGGCAGTCTGCTTGATTCACTTTCCTTCCCAAGACGGGATACCTGGATAGTATTTTGACATGTTCAGTTAGCTAAAGGCGTTAATGTTGCCCTAATATCATCCACTTCTGGGCTTCTCTTGTTCAACAATTACACCGCAATAACAATGTTAACTGTTGTGAAGCTTACGCTTGGTGAAGGATGTTCTCCGCAATCGCAACAAGATCGATGAAGGTATTGTCAATTATAAACAACTACGTTATGTGGGTATTAGCATAGTAGGGTAGAAAATATAAATGAGATTTTATGTGGGAAGAATAAAATGATAAAATTGGAAGATTATCAGTGCGAGTAAGTACAATACAATACTAAAATACGAAATTGTTTCTTGGATATTGACCTTCATGTTCAATGCATTGACTTCTTCTGCCATAACCTGTTCCTGTCACGAAAAAGAACAGATATTTTGAGGACCTTAGCTTGTGGGTACATACGGAGAATTGTTCAATGTATATTTGGCTGAATATAGTCGTATACACATGCCTTTTTCGTATGAACGCGTTTCAAGCTCATTTCCAATTGATTTTCCAGAGTTTGGAGGTATGTCACGCTTAATCCAGATAGTTCATCTCCCAAAACTTGCCTACAGTGTGAAAGATATATCATTTTAGTGAAATGAAGGAGTATAAAAGAACTGTAAACTATGGTCGAAGCAATGTTTTGAACATGGTAAGATATTGAATATGTCTGCCTACTGGACGTAGTTTCGACCAATGTATCACTTTAACACTAAGACTTCAAATGTTATTTGGAGCAAAACCATATATAAACTCTTTATGATAAAATTTTATTTTTGTATTTTTAACATCATACATGGATCATATATGAATCCGGAGCCCCTAAAATTTTCGGACAGTTTTGGGTGCTGCTTCCTCAAGTTTTCTATAGATGCCATATATCTAATTACCTGTGACATTTCTGCAAGTAATGGAGCTGCTGCCTCAAGTTTTCTGCTTCCGATTTCCAAAACTAACAATCAACAAGAATAAATAAATTAACAACTTAATAATCTCAAAGCTGATCATACATTTTGTTTTAGATATATACCAATTAGTGAATTAAACACAATTGCCAGTCAATGCAAGGACTCTATAAGTTCGTACTTTAATTTGGTTGAATAATTTTTAATTAACCTTGAAAAGTTAAGTTTGATCTTATTTGCCAGACAATGCAAGAACTCTATATATAGGTTATTTTTATTTCTATACTTTCGAATATTTATGATGAATTAATGATTAGATTCCAACAAACTGTGTTTCTACCGACTAGAGCAGTCTATAGTTGAGAAAACCCTATAATGGGTGATTCGTGTCAGTTTGTGCTACTGGACGAAACTAGTTTTGCATCCTCTCAATAGTCGGTTTGTTTTGCAAATTTCCACATCAGTGATTTGCTTTAGAATGTTACAACTATGCATGAACTTACTGCTCGTGTGCAAACCAAAGAGGGCTCAGCTCGACACCATGAGATTTGAGCTCAACTCGATAAGGCGTTTAAGTTGAGCTCGACTAAAATTCAAATTAAATGAGCCGAGTTCGGACTGTAACGATTAGCTCTATTTGACTCGTTAAAGAGTCCAGAACTTATGCACTAAAAATATTTTGGTTATGGATTGGAAAAGCTAATGAATATTAAAGGGGAAAATCGTACCATGTTTAGCAATATTAGGTGATACGCCTAAATGTATAATTGTTGTTGATTTGATAATTTATCTAAGATAGATATTTAAAAAGTAACTTTGTTAATTTATTTTTATATTTTATAATATTGAAAAAATGAGCTAGCTTACTAAGCTAACTAATTTACGAATCTAGGTAAGAGTTGATAAGAATATGTTAGCTTATTTCAGTGGAGGTTTTTAACATATTAACGGTGTGTTCTTTTCAGTTAAAATTCATCAACCGAATCGAATCAATGGAACGAATCAATCGAATCAAATCAAACGAATAAATCAACGAATCAAATCAAACGAATCAAGAAATTACATTTGTCCCATTTTTAATAATAATGAATACTACATCCGTCCATTAATAAATTGTAAGGAGACTTTTTTTCCTGACGTTGATCAGATTACTCGCAAATTACACGACAAAAGAATATAATAAAATTATATTATAAAAATAAATTTAGTATATTTGACTAACATAACTTTGTTTTATACTTTTTTGTGCGTAATTTGTAGAGTTTGGTTTGACTTTAGTTTGGTATAACTTGTTTTTATTTATTAAGTTTCGTAAAAACTCAACGATGCTTCCGAAGTTTACTTCTATTGTTCTAATATCTTCCAATAAAAGAACATGTCGATTTTTTGTTAGAGATGTACGACAAAGTATGTGAACCAGCTTGAATGGTACTCTCGTTCTCGTAGTTTATCTTAACTCAACTTTTACTAGAGAATAGAAGGGTAATTCAATCAGAATTATACTTTTTATTTCATTGATAACTAAAAGTCGTGTTAAAAGAAAGAAAGAAAAGGTTGAAAATATCTCAATTGATAAATTTTCTTATTTTCCTCGCATAAAAGATGAGTTGTAAATAAATGATAAAATATTAATAATAATAATAATAATAATAATAATAATAATAATAATAATATGAATTTAATGAACTGAAGAGAGTCGAATCAAGAAAGTCGAATCAAGAGAGCTAAATCAAGACGAATCAAATGAACCGAATCGAATCAATAGAAAGAAATCGAATGAATGCCAAATAAACTAACATAGCCTAACTCATAAGCTACTTGATTTCTAAGTGTGAAATATAAAAAAGGTACTAATAAGGTATAGTTTATCAATTCAGTTAGTTAATTATATACTGCCCGTTCTACATTTATGTAAGAAACTTGTTATTTTGTCAAATAGTACAATAAACTCTCTTTTAATTAAAAATAACTTTATTGATAACCTTATCAAGAGTTCAAAGATGCATAAGTCACGCTCAACCAACAATTACAACTTAGATCTCATCTATCTCATAATCTAATTTATCTTAAACTTGTGCTGAGCATAGGCTTAGAGAAACACTACCGAGTTTAGTCTTGGCATTTCATATATAATGGGCTATTTGTGCTAATGGCAATTATCCCATTTGAAATGTATCATATTTTGATTTTTTACGGGTTTTTAACATATTTAAATCTTTATAACCTCCATGTAACTCCGTATAACTTTTCTTTAAAAGTCTGTATATAAACCTAATTAAATCTAAATACATACCTTAAGCTCTGATGTAGGATCGAGCAAATATTGTTTCCCTTCTTTCACTTCCTCGTATCTTCTGATTATAGATACCATGCTGATCCAAAGGAAAGAAAATAGTTAAATATATATCTCACTCTATCTATATACACATCTATAAAATTTATATATAAAACAATATTATTATAAATAATAATCCATTTACTTTTTTGTAATTTACATGTGTAATTTTGAATTTATATCTTGTGGAAGTTCAAAAAGAAAAAGTCGAACCCTATCATGTTTTAAAATAACGGAGGGTGTATAATTTTTACAATTTACTCTTTCATAATGTTATGAGTACTTCCTAACATGGGTTCAAATACGATACAAAATAATCAAATAGGTAAAGTTTTTTGTCATAGAGAGAGGGAGAGTATTACATATTTGTAAAACTATATTTCATAAGCATATGTAAATTAATATGTACAGGTTAAATCACCGGCTCAATAACTTTGAGCTACTCAGATCCCACTCGATCCTACCTTTTTAGGGGTAACTTGCTCAACCTACAGTTCTGACTTTCAAAACATATGATCGATTTAAGTCATTGAACTTTGGTAATTAGGAAGTCATACATGTATGTATGCATACCTAAATCTTTATTTGCAGGTTTGTATACACAATCTTGGTAAGTCATACATGAATGCACAATTACATCTCCACATGTTCTAGATTTGTACATCAAGATCTTGTTAGTAGATCTCTAGGTCAACCAAGAAAGACAAGCTAGGAGTAACTAAAGCAGCATACAATATGGATGTGTGATTAGCATATACAGACCTGGAGGTAGAAAATTCATAAAGTTTGTCAGTACTGGAGAAGACCATCAATCCAATTTGTGCATCACAAAGGATAGATAGTTCTCTTGCTTTCTTGATCAATCCAGTTCGTCTCTTCGAGAAGGTAATCTGCCGGTTAGTCAGGTTATCGATCCCATGGATCTCAATCTTCCCTCTCCCCATGTTATTCTTCAGTTCCTGGAGAAAAAAAACTAGAACGAAATAAAGAAAGCTTTGCCCAATTTGCACCCTTTTTATCCTTAAAATGAATATAACAAGTGATTCTAATTCTATCAAAATGGAAACAATATTTTGTGTATAAAGAAAAACATTTTCTATACTATTTACCTTCAAAATAGAGGGAAAACAGACAGAGAGCTATGGACAATTGATTGAGGGTTCGAAGAAGCTAAGGAGTACTAATTTGAGCAAAGACTACTTGTCTTAAAAGTGCTAGCTAGATATATGGATTAGTTGTGAAATTAACATAATTACTATGGACTATGGTTAACATAAAAGAAGCAAGTTGTTTTAATAAACGTCATCAACTCAATTGGCTCGAATATAATTTATCGTTTTCTGTGAATTGTCAGTAACTAATTTAACAGTGTGGATGCCGTGTGAATGCACTTATCTTATCATAACTAGGACAACACGAAACAAACACGTCCTATATTATTAAGTAATCGTTCTTATTGAATTCAAACTCAACTTATAATTATATGAATGCACTTATCTTATCGACTACGCTCATATTTTCAACCTAAAACTCATTCGGGCCTGGGCGCCTGGGCCATCATTGGCCATTCATTCGGGCCTGGCCAATTCCTTCAGCTCAAATTGCCTTCAGCCTCAGCCATTAAATTCATATTATTATGATTATTGTTGTTGTTGTTGTTAATAATAATAATATTAATAATAATAATAATAATAATATTATTATTATTATTATTATTTTATCATTTATTTACACACCGATCTTTGTACGAGGAAAGTAAGAAAATTTATCCAATCGAGTTATTTTCAACTTTTTTCTTTCTTTCTTTTAATACGACTTTTAAGAGATCAACGAAATAAAAGATAGCTACAATTTGAACTAACAAAAATCTACATGTTCAAAAACTCCAAAACAAGTTAAACCAAACAAAAATCGGACCAAACTTTATAAAACAATATTATATATCACAAATATTGAAAATGGCATTTATTCCTCTATATTATCTTCCTGCCTATATTATCTTCCTGCTCTATATCGCCGGAATAGAGCGCCAAACTCAAAGGTCATCTCCTCAGCACCCTGCTCATCGCTTTCTTTCCTTGTCGTTCAATAAATCATTATCCACTCCACCTGGACATTGATATCATGTTGCAAACCGGTATTTCAAGTTTACACATACATAAAATTATGCAGAGTGAAGGTAGCAACAATCACGATATTTGATATGTGTCTTCCATTTGAGGTATCGATAAAGTACCTTCTACGCTTGGTTTTAAAGTTTGTTATACAATAAATAAAATGTAAAATGTAAAAAGAGTAGAAGAATGAGAAAGACAAAAATAATATATTTTTTAATTGTGATTATATATACCATCATATAATTGTTATTATTACAATAATTTCTTCGCCTGGCCTCATTAGTTTCAGCCTACCATTCATCTGCCTTTAGTTCGCCTGGCCCATTCACGTCCTATATTATTAAGTAATCGTTCTTTATTGAATTCAAACTCAACTTATAATTATATGAATGCACTTATCTTATCGACTAAGTTAGGTCTCCCTTCAATTCAGCCACTTAACATCCTATTCGTCCCTCGAGGCTACCTACCTCTTTCATCTGAAACAGTTACTCACATAGCTATTTTATAAAACTAAATGTGATATGTTGGATATTCAGATTAACAATCTTCAACAGTTACAAACTAAAGTAGAATTACAGAAGCGAAGTTTAAATCAATTACATACGATTGTTTAAATTTACAGAAAACTAGAGCTTGAACAGACAAGCAAAATCTATTCTAGTTCGAAGATTCTATATTAAATTTCAATCTTTAAAAATCACTTACAAGTGAAATCTATATCAAAGTCTAGTAAAGCAAGACAGCCTAAACTTAATAATCAGAAAGCCGAATCTCTATAGGCGTAGTCTTGCAGAACGTTTTCTTCCTATATATATATATATATATATATATATATATATATATATATATATATATGTGTGTGTGTGTGTGTGTGTGTGTGTGTGTATGTGTGTGTGTGTGCGCGCATGCGCGCGCGCGTGCGCGCTTCCATTGATCAGCAGGTAGAAGACATAAGTCGAAGAGGAGAAGGAGATGTGAAGAAGGAAAATTAAGTGAAGAAATAAAGGGTGATTTTCTTTCTTGCTTCCAGCAATCCTGTATATGGAAAACTTCTCTTCTTCAATCTTTATTTACTTATAGCTTCAAACTCTTTACTTCTTTATTAGATTGCATTCCTTGTGTCCAAAGCAAATCAAACTCCTTCATTTTCTTTCCTGCAAGCGCCATTCTTCCAGCAAGCCTGAATATCTTTTCATGTCTATTTTCTGGCAACTTTCCAGATCTTCCAGATATATTTCTTAGGTCCATTCTTAGCAAAGTCCAGTCCACCAACTTGAGTTGCAGCCCAACTTGTTCTTTCCTACAAAATATACTTAGAAAAAACAACTACAATTGTCGAACCGGTTAATAAACGAATAAAGGCCGAATTAACAAAACAAGTGCAATATAAATTGCACTTTCAGCTACCAACAGCTGAGAAATCGACATTCACAGATTGCAAGGCTTGGATGATATTTAGACAATCACCCTCAAACTGCACATGTTGATATCCCAACTCTATAGCCAGCAAAACAGCTTGACGTGCCGCAAAAGCTTCTGCAAATTCCGGATTGTAAACAGAAGGAATTATATGTCTGCGCCATGTCACAACAGAGCCTGAACTGTTACGGCCCACCACACCTAAACCCGCAGAACCAGAGTGTTGATTAATCGAGCCATCGAAGTTGAACTTTATGGTATTTGCAGGCGGAGGAATCCAGTCTACTGCAGTTTCTTCAGGAGGACGGGGTTGTCCAAATTGATGTTGGGCTTCTTTAAATCGATGAATATACTGCACAACAAAAGTATTAGAATCCTGAGGATCATATCCAAAGCCTTCATGAACAACCTTATTCCTGTTTGACCATATACTCCAACAAGAGCAAACAAATATTCGAAATCTGATATAAATCAATTGATCTGACCCAGTCCCAAATCGTTGTAGCTGTGGACAAAAAGGTGCTGTTAGTAATTGGAGAAAGCGCCCAAAGTCGAGCATAGTGACAATCACGAAATACATGCAAACTGGTCTCCTCTCCACATTTACAAACTGGACAAAGAACATCACACATAATGCGTCTCCTAAATAAATTCATCAACACAGGTAAGGCTTGTTTCAATAATCGCCAGAAAAATATTTTCACTTTGTTAGGAAGTTTTAATTTCCAAACAAAATCCCAAGAAGAGGACACCACAGAACTCGAACTTCCACCTCGCTGATTACGTTCAACATGCTGAATATAACGGGCCAGGAAATAAGCATTTAATTCATTTTTCAATCAAATTTAGAATCAAGTAAATGGAATCAGATCAAACTAATCGAATCGAATCAAGAAATTATTGTGTAATAATAATAACAATTATATGATGGTATTATAATCACAACTAAAAAAATATATTATTTTTGTCATCTTTCTCACATTCTTCCTACTCTTTTTTCTGTCACTTTACATTTTTATTTATTATTGTATAACAAACTTTAAAACCAACCGCGTGGAAAACAATATGAGAATGATAACTCGATTAAAACCGAATTTTAATCGTCGTATAAACTGTCTTTGTCTAGTTTTTTTTTTTTAATCGGTGAAATTTATTACAACTTGAAAACGTTTACAAGAGTATGGACAATGTTTGGCAAATAAAATAATTAAAAGCTTAACCAAAATCACTTGTACATAAACCATGCACAAGCTCATGTCAACAACTTTACATCATCACTCTTTTTTTCCACAACCTCCAGCATTGTTCCATTTTCCAAACTGATTCTTCAACTTTCAGTCCCAATACTCATATTTCAACTTTCATGAAAAGAAATTAAGTATATTTGATTAATGTAACTTTGTTTTATTGTAAAATCCCGTGAAATTTTTCGATTTTATACGTATTGTTATAATAAGCTTACGAGAAAAATTTTAAATTGGACTTGTTAAAGGTTGGTCAGGGGATCGAATCCTGGAATGTGTTTTTATTTTTATTTTTTTTGTTTTCTTTGATTTTGAGCCTTCGTATGCGTCTAGTAACTTAGTAATTGTATATTTAGGCACAAGTTGACCAAGTGTAGCTTCTTGGCGGTCCTTGAGCTTTCAAGTTAGGTCGTTCGAGATAAGGGAAACTCTTGACACTTTTATTTTATTTTATTGTTATAGTATATATATATGTGTGTATTGTTTAAAGCATATGCAAAATGAGGTTTTAGACTAGTACATTCGATCAATTTGTATAAGTTGTGTTGTCTGTGTTGTTTTGTTCGTAAATAATTTGGAGAATGAGGTTTTAGAGTAGTTGATTCGATCTCTGTTCTGTTTTGTCTATTAAAAATTAATTTGCATTCTCCTTAGTTATATAAACTGCTCTATCTGTGTTATAATTTTTAAGATGGCGGGAAAGAGGACTACTTGGAACGACAGTATCACTAAAAAGCTAGTGGATATCTGTATCGATGAGAAGGAAAATGGATCTTCAAAATTTGACTGGAACAAAATTGCGAAAAATTTGAGTGTCCAAACTCAAATGAATTTTGGAGTAAGACAGGTTTCCAATCATTATAATGACTTGAAAGAAAAATATAAAGGTTGGGTTTCCCTATGATCGATAGCGAGTGGTATAGGGTTTGACCCCAAAACTGGTGCAATAAGGCCGGAAAACACACACTTGGAGCGATGGAAGTCATTTGAGGAGGTAAAATTCAGTACATATTTATAACTTTGAAAATCCTGTTTATTTTATTCGCTCTTTAATCAACCATGTTAATGGCCATTTATGTTTATTTCAGAAACATAGGAAGTATGCTCATATGTTGGTGAAGAAGGGATTGCAAAATGTTGATGAACTAGAGAGGTTGTTTGCTGGAAAGACTGCTCATGGTGAAAGGGGATTTTCTACTGCAATGGCCAGAACTAAAATGGTGAATGACTTGTTTGAAGGAGGAGAAGGAGAAGCAGAAAGAGTAGTACAAGACAATGTGGATGGGGCTGATCCCAATGTTTACTCTGATTGTGAAGTATCAGGTGAAAAGAATCCTACTAACCTAGTAACAACAACTAGTTCAAGAAAAAGAAAGACATCTGAAATAGTGAAAAACAAAACGACTCAACCTAGCTTGGATACAGTTTTGGATTTATTGTACAAAAGTGTGATCGCACCTGAAGTTAACAAAATTAAGACGGTTAGTCTTGCACTTCGTGAGATGGGGGTATCTAAAGAACGAGGGGATAGGTATTTTGTTGCTTCTATGAGGTACCTTGGTGAAGGAAATAACGGTGATATCTTTCTGGCACTTGAGAATGATAATCAGAAGTGGATGTTTTTGGATGAAGGAATGAATCAAGATGACACCTGTTACATCCCCCATTACGAGGATGACTCAATGATGCTATAAAAAGATGTTTTCCTTTTAGAATATATATTTGTAATTCTAGTTTCCTTAAGATGTTTCTGCATTAGCATTTTTCTTGTTATTTTAATGATTGAATTTGATACATTTGCTTTTGTTTCTTTATGCATTTTAATAAAATTCAAGTTATCTTATTCTTTCTCGTTGATGTAGAATGGAACAAAATGTTAGACGAGCTTGTATGATAGTTGGATTAGAAGTGCTAAGGAGATTACTATCTATTGAATCAACACCAACAAGGAGATCTCTACGAATCGGAGGGGAAAGTGGTGCTGAGTATATACACAGGATTTTGAATGCACATCTTGACTTATGGAAAGAGCAATTAAGACTTCACAGAAGTATGTTTATAAAATTAGTTGACTTGATGGTTGCTAGAAAACTATTATCCGATGGAAGATTTATAAAAGTAGCAGAACAAGTTGGGATATGTATATTTATATTGGCGAAAGGAGCTTCCTATCGAGATGTTGCTGACGTATTCAAGCATTCGATAAGTACTATATGCAAATATTTCAAAAAGGTGTTGGTTGCCCTGGTTACATTATCGTATGATATCGTTAGACCACATGCGGATCTTTCTCTGGTTCCACCCGAAGTAAAGAACAATGCGTTGTACTGGCCATTCTTTAAAGTGAGTAAATTTACTTTCATAAATTTTAATATTTGACAATATTTATTTTATATTATTTAATTGTAATATGTTTGTTATAACATCCTTAAGATTGTGTTGGAGCAATAGATGGAACTCATATTCAGGCTGTTATATCCGATAGTGAAGGTATACCATTTAGAGGACGAAAGGGCACCAAAACTTGGAATGTTTTGGCTTGTTGCTCTTTTGATAGGATTTTCACTTTCATTAATGTGGGATGGGAAGGAAGTGTTCATGATATGACAGTATGGGTTGATTCTTTGACTCGATCAAAATATTGTTTTCCCCATCTGCCAACAGGTATGTAAAATAGTACTCCTATTACCAATGACCAAAATTTTGTTATATACAACCGGGGCGGAGGGAGTATGTCACAATTGTTGTCTTATTATGTGCTTATGATTTTGACAGGAAAATACTACTTGGTGGACTCTGGATATCCTAATACCACTGGTTATCTCTCTCCAATTAAGGACCCCGATGTAAGATATCATATTCCAGACTTTAAGAAGAAAAGAGTTCTTAAAGGGACGTCTGAGCATTTTAACTATCGACACTCTTCATTACGAACTACTATTGAAAGAGCCTTCGGCGGCTTGAAAAGGAGATGGAAGGTCCTTTATACGATGCCTCAAATGGAAGACACATATCAAATATACGTGATTGTTGCTACCTTCACTCTTCATAATTTTATGCGCATGTGTAAACTTGAAATACCAGTTTTGCAACATGATATCAATGTCCAAGGTGGAGTGGATAATGATTTATTGAACCCGACAAGGAAAGAAACGATGAATAGGGTGCGCAAGGAGATAACATCGAGAATTTGGCGCTCTGTTCCAGGCAATATAGAGCCCGAGGAAGATAATATAGAGTCCGAGGAAGATAATATAGAGTCCGAGGAAGATAATATGGAGGAATAAATGCCATTTTTCAATATTTGTGATATATAATATTATTTTTATAAAGTTTGGTCCGACTTTTGGTTTGGTTTAACTTGTTTTGGAGTTTTTGAAAATGTAGATATTTTTGTTAGTTCAAATTGTAACTATACTCTTTATTTCATAGATCTACTAAAAGTCGTATTAAAAAGAAAGAAAAAAAGTTGAAAATAACTCAATTGGATAAATTTTCTTATTTTCCTCGTACAAAAGATCGGGTGTGTAAACAAATGATAAAATAATAATAATAATAATAATATTATTATTATTATTATTATTATAATTATTATTATTATTATTATTAACAACAACAACAACAACAACAACAACAATAATAATAATAATATGAATTTAATGAATCGAATCGAACTAAATGGAATCGAATCGAAAGAGTTTTCAATTGAAAAGAATGTAGCCTTACACTTTATAATGCAAATCAAACATAAAATCCATATTTGTCCTATTTATTAGTTATTCATTTTGTTGGTCATTTATATATATATATATATATATATATATATATATATATATATATATATATATATATATATATATATATATATATTAAAATGACGTCTACACTCTATCCGGGTGAACCGTCCACCCGTTGAACCTTTTTGGAGGGTGGCTCAAGCTCGGTTAGGCTTTTAAAACATAATTTTCTTGGGTTGACCCGATTGGTCGACCATTTTTTTTTTTTTTAAAACAACTCATTATGGATTTCATATCAAATTGTCTATGTTTAGCATATAATGTTCTATGTTTAGGGTAAAATTATTGATAACAACCTACTTATCAAAAAAAAAAAAAAACACAAAAATCATAAATAAACCTAGAACTAGTACTAACACGTGGCGTTGCCAATAGTTAACTTTTCACAAATTAAATTTAGAGTATGATGTCTTGAATATAAAACAAAAGGTACATAAATGTAAAACAATTCAAGTGTGAATACATTGTATAATTAAATATATTTAAAAGTAATGTATTACAATCTTCAAAGCAATGAGTAATCGTGAACTGCATAATCGCATATGAAAAATATAGTTATTACTTGAACATATATACTAATTGAAATATAATGTTTATCAGTATAAAAACCATACATCAAAGATTGCTAAACACCTCCTTGTAAACTACATTGGTAGTTTTATCGATTGGATTACCTTCACAATCGAGCGCTAAAACGTTTAGGCCTTTCTTGCCTCTGGCTCTCAAGAATGCACCATGACTGAAAAAGGGATTTTGGAAGTAGAGTCCAACATGAGCTAGTGATTGTCCTTGACTCTTGTTTATTGCCATTGCATAGCAAACTAAAATAGGAAATTGTCTACCATGGAATCTAATAGAAACTTAGTAAGATCAGAAGGTGTGAGTACCATTCGATGTATGAAAACCTTCATTCCAGCGTTCTTTCCATGTATAGTATTCGCCTCAATAACATATTTGCCAATTGCAGTGACAATCAATCTAGTCCCGTCACAAAACTTGACGGATAGGTCGATGTTCCTGAGTAGCATAATAGGAGTTTCTATCTTCAATCGAATTATATGATTTGGTATTCCAGACAGCTAATAGTGTTAAAAAAACTCAACGGAGTAAACATCTTCTCTATTTACGATATCATCTTCATCAGGACAAATGTCGCCTGAATTCATAAATTCAATGGCATCCCCAAGAAAAATTGACATTATAAAATCATTCACCTCCTGGACTATCTCAGTAGTTGGAGCAAGAATAGCACTATCCTGAAAGTACCGACCATCACCGACATGGGATAATAAGCTAGGATATGTATTTTTAACGATGGCATCAATTAGTTCAGCAGTGGAGAGGATAAGAATATCTTCGAGTAATTTGAATTCTACCTCACCATCATTAGTACCACCAACTTCACCATCTCCAACTTTCAACAACTAATCAACAAACTCCCTAACATTCTCAGTGTGTGATCGGTCAGACTGTTATATATTATCAAATGACATAAAGTCAATATATTATGAATTTATATAAATAATATACATTTGAAACTGTATAAATTAGAATAAACATGCCAATTAATATGAAATATAGACTAATACATGTAGGCGTATGTTCTTTGTAAGCTTCAGTACACGACATGAACTCCAAAGCTTTTTAGATGAGCAGAGAGAGCAGTGGACTATATCTTGCCTACTACCCTTTGGTATGACAGACAAAATTTGTCTGAAATCCCCACCAAATACGACAACCAATCTACTAAATGCCTTGTTCAATTCCTTGTCATCGGGACCTCTCATGACATCATTCAGACTACGATCAAGAGCCTTAAAACAAAACTTATTTGTCATGGATGCTTCATCCCAAATGATTAACTTTGTATTCTTCAACAGTCCTGTTAAATCGCTTCCATGTGTAATTCTACTACACATGGTAGTCTCATCGACCTGCAATGAAATAATGAACCTATAATGGGTTGTGCGGCCACCATGAAGAAGAAGAGACGATATACCACTTGATGCAACCGATAGAACAATGCCACGTCTGGCACGTAACGCAGAATATAATGTATTCCATAGAGGAAGAAAACTCCAACATTATCAGAATCGACTACATCCATAATAGTATGGTATACAGACCTTTGCTCATCTATGAGACACGGATACAAACGATTATGTTGCTCAATCATCTCATCAACATCATACGACATTTCTTCATCAGTCAAATTATTCATACTCATTATTTATGACTACATTGTCGGGCATGGGCATATCTTTAATACAACTCAAACTAAATTCATTCTTGGAGAGGAGACTTTCTATCTCAGCAAGAGTAAAGTTCTTAAACTGTTCTTCACTACGTTCTAGATCTACAATGAAATATTGAGGAATAATACTTAAGTGTCGTTTGACATAAAATAACCTGTTTATAGTGATATTAAAAAGAATAAATTAATCAAAATCATACCAGGATTATTTAATTTCCTTCGCATCATGTATTGTATGTCATCCAATAGATACTCCCATGAGCATTCCCATGCATGTAGGGGCCTTGACATGCTATCAGACTGAAGAAGAATGGAGAACAAATGTCGAAGGAAACGTCTAGATCCCCAAAATCTGGCTTCCTTTATAGCATTAATGTACTCTTTGTCGTCGTTTAGCAACCCCAGAGCAAAGCATGCATCGCGGTAAGTTGGGTGAACAACAACCTCCATTGTCCGCAAATACTCAAAGCAAGTGACACCCCTAATTTGATTCAACACTATCCTCATGTAATAAAGGGGACCAGTATTGATTGGGACGTGGTAAATTCTTCCAACTTTGTTATTGAACTGCTTCCTCTCTCTTGGACCCTTCACTCTAGAATCTCAAACTTAATATTTTGGGAACTCAACATATAGGTTCTTACGTGCCTCAGGATGATTATTGTTGAACTCCATCAACTTTAGGAACTTTGTCTCAAAAGCGGTATTTTTCTCCAGTAAATTCGTAATTAGATCACCATCCTTAAATGTGACTGAATGCTCCCCTTCCATATGAATAGATAAACACTCGAGAGGTGGATCTCTATAATGAATATCATATTCCATAATACACCATACATCTTCACATGCAGATACATACCGACAGTCAACATAATCCTTCACCTCATTATCCACATTTATTTTTGCACCTATCCTATCTACCCCTTTGTTGACATATTTGAAGAGATATTTGATTGAATTGGTCTTATTGCCCCATTCAACATTAATGTGTGTTTGATACTTCATCAACATAAATGAATTGTGCGGAACAATGAACCTGTAAAAGTATATTAACTGAAGTAAATTATGTTAATGGAAATGATAAATCAGGTATGCTATATATTGACAAATATAAAATACAGTAATTGTATTGTTTGAATACTTAAACTGATAAATGTACCTATTAATGAGTTGTCCATTCTTGTCGACAGTGGCACCTGTATCACGTCTCCGGTAAACCGGGTATCCATTACCATCAAAAGTACTACGCTCATTAAAAGACTTGGGGAATTTCTTAGAACATTTCTTCCCATCATGCATACACGGTGGAGTTGTATTCAATGATCCGCACGGACCACGAACCATGTACTCATATACGGCCTTGTACAATTACGGATTAAGTTCCTTATCCGGTATCTCAGCGGAGCTGAATTCATCAATAGCAACTAAAGACATGTTTCTATCCCATTGATCTACCCAGAGCAGAATAATGTGAATGAGGAAGTCCACGTTCCTGAAACTCAATAGTGTACACAACTACAAAATACAAAAAAATAAAAAAAAAATGATTCAAGTGTGACTAAATAATAAACTGCTAGTAAATCAAACATAATATATGACACGTAAAGTTGTTACCTCCTATTGCCTTTCCAAAAACATTTTTCGTCTTCAAGTCTTTTATAAGTTGGTCCTACTTCATCTTGAATACGCGATTCAATATATTAGGTCCATCCTCTGGTCGTAATCCCTTAGACTCCACAAAACGTGTTATTTCAGGCCATTTCGGATTGCATGTGAATGTGAAGAACAGTTTAAGATATCCCATACTCTTGTAGATGGCCATAGTGTCTTGAAAATTCTGAACTATATATCTTGGACCTCCAACAAATGAAGACGACAACACAAAGCATTTACCTACGTTTCCCATCGGATGATTATGATCTATATCACCCGTTCTAATGACATCATCAAGTGACTTGTACTTAGCATATCTGAACAATGGTTGGTTCCTCATGACGAAAGAAAGCCTCTGTGATTCCATCATCATATAACCATCTACAATGATCTACTGGAACAATTTCTTACTGAGTAGTATGGTATGTGCCTCATTGTCCCAATAAAAAAAATCCTAAATGCCGAAAATTCCTTAATAGTAGTAACCTTGTTTTTAACACCTTAGGACTTATCAGTGTGCATAATCTCTGTATGATATCCATCTTCACAATATGGGAAAAGTAGGAGATATTGCTTTGGAAGGTAGATCGGATGCAGTTCAGACACTCTCTTAAAGTCACCGTGTTTTGGCTCCAATATAATATCACGGGTATCCATGTCATACTCGTCGTTTCCTACACATATATCTTTAAACAAAATAGTTAATTGATAATATAAAATATCCCGACTCTACTTATATCACGACTTTGATTAAGGAGAGTGAAATTGAAACATACCAGCAATTAATGCAGCTACTTCAGAACATGTTGGTAAATTATATGTGCGTCCATCACATGACCTCCTTCCCATAATACATAATTTCACATTCATGTCTTCAATTTCCTTGAAACAATCAGCAACCAACAAAAAATTTTGGCAATGGATTTTTTGCATCTATCATATCCATTTTCTGCATCTATCATATCCTTTAGATTGTCAGCAGTAGATGGATCGATCATAGCAGTACTTTCTGATATGCAAAATAAGATATTAATTTTAACATGTACCTGTAGGTTATATTTAAATAATCAAATTATATTAATAAAATAAACTAACTGAACAAAGAGCTCGTAAATGAACTATCATGAAGGAGATATGTTATACCGAACAACATCAATCATGTCTTGAGTTTCATCCTCTCCACAATACATATAAAGCTGTGAAAATTTTGGAGTTTTGCCTACATCAGACAGCAAACTATCGAGTCTATGATAGTTATTTCCACCAAGCATATATGTTTAAGGACCACTTCCTTTGTTGACCGAATTTTCTTGTCTACCACCCATCGAAGTAATTGCATACATCAAGTAGTAAGCTTGTATGTACTCAATATAATTTTTACTCTTAATATGCCTATTTTGCAAAAGATCACCTAGGAGACGTGGAGGTTGCCTGAAAATAGGCAGTTCTATTTTACCATTGGCTACAACACAAACAAAATTATGTAGGCTCACCCATATCTTGATAAACTACATGAAAATAATTGTAAATATTTGTTGATACGAACATGTGTCCAATCCGTTAAGGGCGCCATAAAGCGTGTCCTAAAGCGCATCAAGGCTGAGATAGCCATTCAAAGCTAGTCCAACCTTCGAATGGTCCGACATAAAGGAAACCATCTTAGGTCAACTAGTATTTACAAGTCAGCACGCCATTTCAGCTAGGTCCAACCAAGCTAGATGGATGACTTCCGAACCTGACAAAAGGTCACATGGTCCTTTCCAAGTACCACAAACTGTCAGTCCTAAGATGCTAAATGGACCGGACGAGAGAATCTCAGACGCCACCATCACAGTAAGACCAAACATATATAACAGAACCACTGAGATACTTCCGTAGAACTCTAGGTCCGGACACCTTGAGTTGCCCAAGGCCAGATCAACCAAGCATACAGATCTGTCCGAGGGACTTACATGGACCCAACATGCGGAGCAGTACTCTCAGAGGGAAAGGTCCAAACTGCCCTCCCAGGACCATTGATTAGTATTCGATTACTATTCACTGATGGGCCATGGGCCAAAGGTAGCATTGGTGTCCAAATCTAAGGCATACACTTGGCACCATCTTGTGAGCCACCTCATAAGATATGATAACTATAAGTATAGCACAAGGTCCAAGACCTCAAGGTAAGCAATATCAAAGTGAGAATCCCTAAGTTATAAACACTCTTGATTTCATAACCTTCCTCATAACTATTACATTGAGAGCTTCCAACTTTCTCTTGAGTAAAGTCTCTTACCGGATTGACATATGCAATCCGGGTAACCCATTCTAACCCCCCCCCCCCACTTAGTCCTTTCAGGTACTTTAGCTCGGAGCAGTCTTGCTTCGGACTTCAAGTAGGAGACATATCCTAGATTGGGTTACTTGTAATAGTTTAGTTAGTGTTCGAGGTTTTACCCCTCAACATTTTGGCACCGTCTGTGGGAAACTCTACAAAGGGTTTCGTGTTTGAGTTAAGCTGATGGCAAGAACAAGACGGACAACACGGACTAGTGCTGCAGGCGTGGGAACTCCACCACCATGCCCACGAGGACGTCCGCCCACCCGGGGACGAAGGGCCACTGTGGCTGGAAGGATCGCTGGAAGGAGATATCCGAGTGATGGGCGCACAGCCAGCCCATCCTCAGATGAGGGAAGAGACGCTCCGCACAGGGGAGTCCAAAGTGTTCCTGAGAATGCTGTGCCTGCGGATCATGGAGAAGGGGTTGCACGAGTTTCTCCGACAGAATCTTAAGGCCCCACTACAGGTCCACAGTTTACTATGCCCGATGGTCGCGTTGTCCGCACAAGCGACCTCGGACTAAGTGAAACTCAGTTTGATAGATTGATCACGATAATCCAAGGATGCCTAGGGTCTAACAATGCCCATCCTTAGCAAGCCACTCCGCTAGTGGCTACTCCGGTTCAAGCAGAGCCTGCATTATCAAGAAACAGGCAGCGTCCGATCCAACAGAGGTTAGGGAATCAGCTGCCTCAAGAGGATTTGCGAAACCTTCTAGACCGGCGGGCATCTGCCTCTCAAGCTCGGGGTGAGGGAAGCCCAAACGGAAGGAGAGAGTATCAAGAAGGGGATAATAGGTATCTAGGAGTTCCGCGACAAGCACCGCTGAGAGACAAAGATCATGTAGCTGAGACCAT